>JAZEWU010000040.1:3270840-3286082 GCA_036362915.1 Geotria australis
GAGCCAGCAATGAGAAAAAGTGTTAAGATCTTTAAACACTTAATGGACACCTTTTAGCCATGGTTTAAAGATCTTAACACTGTTTCTCATTGCCGGAATGGGTTAAACCTCGTATATTCTACATTATTCGAACAACGGCAAAAAAATGTTAAGATCTTTAAAGAAAAAGTGTTAAGATCTTTAAACCAGGGCTGAAAGATCTTAACATTTTTTAAAGATCTTAACAATATTTTTAAAGATCTTAAAAAAAATATTTTTAAAGATCTTATAAAATATTTTAAAGATCTTAAAAAATGTTAAGATCTTTAAGAAAAAGTGTTAAGATCTTTAAACCATGGCTAAAAGGTGTCCATTAAGTGTTTAAAGATCTTAACACTTTATCTCATTGCCGGAAAGGGTTAAACCTCGTATATTCTACATTATATGTTTGACCATACTTCACCGTGATGGTCAATGTGAGTTGGTGAAGGCGGAGGGGGGAGTGAGCCCAGAGCTTGCCACTGATGTTAGCCGTGGTTGGGAACTGTACTCAAGCCGCTAAGTTGAAACCACAGTGCGCTGACCACTGCACCGCCACGGTGTGGGCATGTACAGCGCATTAGTCACTGCGCTACGGGATGAGGCCCTCACACGGTGAGCACATTATGGAGGTTATATGGCCATACTTCACCATGCCTGCCAGCGTGGGCTGGTGAAAGAAGAACTCCGGCAGCGGAGGGGAGCATATAGGTACAGTAGAACAACAAATCTGTCTGCACTGCTCTCCACACACAGCACTGCAAGAAGCCTGGTGCGTGCATGTGTGTATACGTGGAATTTAAAAATGGAAATAAACTGAAACATTTTCGGAATCAAATACACATCGCCAAGCCAAATCTTTCACCCGACCGACTATATCAAGGCTGCACAACATACGGGCCGCGGGCCAGGTCCGAAATGGCAATACATTTTATCTGACCCGTAAAGAATAACCAATGCATCCATTTTTATCGGTTGGGTCAGGTAAAAAAAAATTAATTCGTAAAACCGCCTCCACCCGACACGGCCAATTAGTAATGTTTGTCACGTTAACAAAACGTGCCAATTCTAATTACTAAATTGAACGAGTGGGGTCGAGGTGGGTTCTTGAAACTTGTTTTTTTTACCCGCAAAAAGGATATACATTATGGATAACATTGGACGTGAAAACCCTAATGTTTATCAACATTAAACTAACTTGTATTGAAAACATTTTGACAGATTTTTGGCCTATGTTAGAATACACTCGTATTTTGATGCAGGTTTAACCGCTATAGCCTCTATAAACGCTCTGTGTGTGCCTGCAAGGGGAGACGGAATGTGGAGAGGCTGAGGGGGTCGTGACCAGTTGGTGGCCCTTGGTCCGGTTATTTTATCTGGAACTGGCCCTCATGAAAATTAGGCCGTGCACCCCTGAACCATATGAAATAATCAACCATAAAGCATAACCTTTCAACTTTGGAGCGGCAAGTAACTTTGTAACCAGCCCATAGGGATCTCTCTATCAAACAGCAACTAACGAGTTACAGAGCAACGCGAGAGAGCGTTTATTTTTTTTACTCCATGCCGAGTGACCGGGTTCAATTTCCTAGCGCAACTTTTCGTGACCCAATAAACGGGGTTACGAGCTTCAAGCGACATCGCCAGGAGACGACACTCTCTCTCGCGGTGAACCGCGGCAACTCGGTCCCTGAAGAAGCTCCGAGCAGGCCAGGCGAAACGTCGGACACCGCCTGGAGCACAACACGACCGCCGCAACGACCGCGTTGGAACACTTCGGGGAGCTGCACAGTAGCGCGACCGCAAAAAAAACCTACGCAGCGGTATTACTCACCAGGAAATATTTCGAAAATAGGCCGAATTTGTTCCAGCGTTTAGTTAGCCGAGTTATCGAGAACAAAGTGGCAGCTGCAGGGGCCCAACGTGGGACAAACCGTGCATGGGTATCAGGCCGCCATATCGTACAGAGGGGGGTCCCTGCCTGCATGTAACATATGGGAGTTTATCGGCATTGGTACAAGTACGACTAACTGCTGATGAGACGCTATAACGTCAAAACCGGACAGAGTTTTTGCTTCTATTGAGTCAATGCTGCCGAAGTGATGCATTTGTGGTAGGTGAACAGGTCTGGAGGTTCCAGACAAATAACGATCCAAAGACCCTCCGACTAAAGGAGTTTGGCGGCAGGATGGGTATCCGGAGGTAAAATTCTGCTCCATTACCCCATCACTGTGGGGCAACCGGCAAACCCGGGTCAACCTGCCGTATACACCGGCAACAACAGTGGGCTGTGCAGCCGATGGGCTGCGTACGCAAAACTTTGTCTGTACATGGGAAAAGACAATCTATACGAAAGGGATATATTATCTGCTTATCAATTTTATTAAGGTGGTATTAGTTTGACTCAGACTCTTGTGTTTCCCTGCTCAAATGAGAGCAAAGCGGGGGTTCAGTTAATCATCTCCAATGACAGGCCTGAGTGGTCCACAATAACCATAATAAAGCACTTCTTTTTCATAACAAATCCACAATAAAGCACGTCATGATAAGCCCTGAGTAAGTTGGATAAAGGCCTTCCCATACAATGTCGATCAGTCACGGGGGCTGTTTGACCATACTTCACCAAGCTGGCCAGTGCACGTTTTCCATGGACAAGTCATGATGGTTGCTTTTCAAAGCTGTTCTTTTGGGATAGCCGGGTCGACAGGGCCCTCTCTATCCTTCGCGACGTTTCGCCTCCCACGTTTGAGGCATCTTCATGAGTTCCGAAAGACACACTCTAGCGAAACGTCGCGAGAGAGGGAGATTGCTCGACACTGCTATCCCGAAAGAACAGCTCTGAAAGAGTAGCCATCATGAATCGAGCCGTGAAAACGAACATCAGTACATCATCGTCATTCTCAGCCCCAGTCTAATCCTACACAGGGTCGTGGGTTTCCGGAGCCTATCCCGGCAGCCACGGGGCACAAAGCAAGGCTATACCCAGGATTGGAGGCCAGTCCATTGCAGGGTACCAGAGGCAATTTAGTTCGCAGGCCTAAATTGGTCATATGAATGATAGTAACATAGGGCGGCACGGTGGCACAGTGGGTAGCGCTGCTGCCTCACAGCAAGAAGGCCCCGAGTTCGAATCTCGGCTTGGGCACCTTTCTGTATGGAGTTTGTGTGTTCTCCCCGTGTCCGCGTGGGTTTCCTCCGGGTTCTCCGGTTTCCTCCCACAAGTAAAAAAAAACCCACTAATTAATTATTTGGCAGATATCATAATATATAGGAAGCAGTGTGTGGCAAATATGGCGCCGGCAATACCGCCTGGCTGCCTCCTCCGCCTCTCTGCGCTTTCCTCGCGCCTCTGAGTCGTTCTCTCGTCGAATGAATATCTTCGCCATTGAATGAATGCGTGCGCGTTATAAATGTAAAATTATTATTATTATTTGTTTAACATAGGACTAACACCCCCCGCCTCGCCCATAAGCTCAAGGTTCTCGCTCACAGCAATGCAAAGTGAACTTAATGATTAAATGGTAGCGTGGTCGGCTCGCTCAGCATGCTAGCGTGCATCTGCGGCCCTCTGTAAATGAGTCAAGGTGCCTGGGATGCGAGTGTGACAGTGGGACAAGAGGGTACGCAGTCCATACTCATCACGAGTAATCCCCCCCAAAGATAAAGTTACCAAGTACCTGTGTAGCCTTGACAGACTGCAGCAGCAAGTGCCGTTAGCGAGCGCGCTCCGCTACGAACCAGCGACAGTTACCCGAACTGATCCTGGGCCTCCAGCCTGGGTCGACTCAGCCTCAGATGAGTGACCTGGTGCGGTGTGTAAAATCATCGTTACTGGGGAGAGCTAATACGGCACGGTTGTGGTGCTGGCCACCCACCCCCCACCAGTGTGACGTGCCCGGCTTTCATAGGTGCTACTCGTTAAAAGCCCCAGCACTCCAGCAGGCTATGTAGGGGATCTTTGGCTTTGTTTATGAGCATCAAAGTGTGTGGGGAGCGGAGGCATAGCGGTTAGCGCGCTGCCCTACAAACCCGGCGACCCGAGTTCGATTCTCGCTCACGGCCACCAGTGACGAGATTCTGAACCGGTCCCGTGCCTCGCCTCACTCAACTCTGGTGCAGTGAATAAACATCGCCACTAGGGAGACAAAGGCGGTCGGGCGAGGTGTTGGCCACCCACCCCCCACTTGTGCAGTGCTGGCCTTTATAGATGCTTGCTAACAGCACTTGACCCTACAGTCTGTTAAGGATCTACGGGAGATATTTGTCTTTGTTTATGAGCTTGTGAACGTAAAAGTGTTTGAGTGTGTATGTTTACGAGTGATAATGTACAGTATAACTGGCTAGGTAACGGCAGAGAGTGGCCCGCAGTCAAGAAGAATGTAAGTTCACATCCTGGTTGGGAAGTGACTCAAACCCATGAAACGTCAGCATTGCTGCCTCACAGCAAGAAGCTCCAGGGTTCGATTCCTGGCTCAGGTACCTTTCTGTGTGGAGTTTACATGTTCTCCCCGTGTCTGCGTGGGTTATTGCCTGGTTTCCTCCCACAGTTCAAAGAGACGCTGCCGAGGTGCAATGTCCTGACTAAATTTCCCCCCCCCACCCCACGTTGCCTTGAGATATTTTAACTGGCGTACACCTAGCTGGAGTCTGGCACTCCTGCTAGGGTCTCCCTTGGTGAACAGGCCTGGAGTCTAGCACACCTGCTAGGATCTCCCGTGGTAAACAGGTCTGGCACTCCTTCAGTTCATGGCATGATGATGGACGTGAAGGAGAGTGCCGAGTCACGGACTTTTATCGGTTCCGGGTGAGCAGGAATGTGAAGGAGGTGCAAACTATTGTAATCACCTTGCTCGATCTATGAAGCCGGCTACCCGAGTTCGATTCCGGGCAACTGCCAACGTCAGTGGCGCGCAACATTTGAAATCGTCCTGGGCACCTCGTCTGCCAACCTGCGTTGCCCAGCGTGGCGAAATATGGCCAAACAATCACCATACCTATGCAGCGCTTTGTGACCCTCGGGTAAAAGGCGCTCTATAAATGCTATACCAACTTTCCTCCGTCTATGCCCTCCCATCCTGCTCTCTCGCATTCTCTCGGCTTCTCTGTCCGAAGGTCACACTGCTGGGGATCGTCTGCATGCCTCCCCGTACAGCCTTAACGGACTGTTGGGGCAAGTGCTGTTAGCAAGCACCCCCCTAGCACATATTGACACGTACGTATTCGAGGGTTGCCACCTAGGAGGTCACAAAAACCGGGACATATCATGGGGGTAAACATAATAAGAGAGCGAGAGGACTGTATACCCTGTGTAACTCGCAAAACCCCAGACTTTGAATAATGACTTGGTTTGAGAAAGCTTCGAGATATCCTGGGACAGCTAGCTGCCTCTCGACGGAGCGTGATCCTGGTAACAATCAGGACAGGTGGCAACCCTAACGTATATTGCGGGTCTGTCGTCTGCCGATGCTGTTAAAAATACAAACAGAATGTAACGAACGACGCGGTTATTGGTTCTGTCCAGTCTTATTTTACAGACGAGTAATTGTGGCCCTCACCAGGAAACGCGGCGTTTTTGAAAAAAAAAATGTACGGATGGTCGATTTTACAACTAGTACTATATTTGACTTAACGACACATTTTAGCTGGAACAGTTCGTATTTTAGCAAACCGCTTATTCGCCGATCGTAATCAGCACGCCGTGAGCTACAGAGCTCCACGGCTCTGTAGCGGATGGAAAAGAGCGTTATTTTTTTTTCATTTATTTTGTTTTCGGAATGGTTGCCGTGACTGATAAGGTGTAGGAGGCACGTGTGTGGCGCGTAAGGCAATCCACTGCTGGACGAGAGCTACACTGCAATAATTACGCAGCCTCTGCATTACCAACGCTACATCGGTGAAGTTGAATAACGTGTTTCGTGTAAGTCCATTAACCAGCCTTACCGTCAATCCTCTGCAGGATTAATGGTCTCCCCCACACCGTGTCGATAAATGGAGGGTTGAGAATTGCCTCTCATGAAGGCGCCTCCGCGAGATGCGAAAAGTCTCCAGGCAAGGAACGCTCGACACGGCTACTCCGAAAGGAATAGCTTCGGAAATCAATTCTCACACTTAAAACTGTGAAAATATACATCGGTATTAAATTGCAGGTTTGTTTGACCGTACTTCACCGCGCTGGGTGGTGCGGATTGGCAAAACGGAGACACCCATGACCGGTTCAGATGCCACTCGCAACCGATAATGACCAGAAATCAAACACCGGTGCATTGCTCAGTGCGCTAACCACTCCCCACACCACCACCCTCCTACTTTTCGCCCTATGGCTGCTGAGCTCTGGAACCCATCACTCTCCTCCTTCACACCCTGTGTTGATAAACTCTGGAAGCCAGCAACCCTCCTACGCCACTGCTTGGAATCAATCGATTACACAGATCGGATGTATACAAAAAAAAAACCCCAAAGAAAATGTTGCTGATTTTCAGTTCTCTATCGTTGTTGGGTGGCCTGGGAACGCATGGGAATCCCCCAGGAAGAGCTGGAATCTGTTGCTGAGGAAAGGGATGTCTGGTCCACTCTCTTTGGACTGCTGCCACCGCGACCCTCACCAGGACAAGCGGTTTAGAAAATGGATGGATGGATATCGTTGTTGGCGTGCCGTTCTCTCCGCAGCCCTGTGCGGCGCTTTGTGACCCTCGGATGAAAGGCGCTCTATAAATGCTGTTATTATTACTTCACACCCTGTGCTGATGCACCTCTGGAAGCTACCACTCTCTTCCTCCACAGCCCACGTTGATAACCCTCTGGAACTCTTCACCCACCTGTGTCCTCTCACCTGACTGCAGCTGCAGATTTGTGAAGGCTGCGTCGGTATCTTTGCAACACTGCGGTTTCTATTCCAGGTATCAGCGGGCCGTGGTAAAACCCTGTTTACAACCGTAGCGAGCTTAAGCTCTCAGCATGATTACAACAAGAACGCAATATTTAACTTAGTTCTCTTAAGAGCTGCTCTTTCGGGATAGCCGTGTCGAGCGTTCCCAATTTAAGAGGAAAAACGCCGCAGAGCAGAGAGTAGGAATGCTCCACACGGCTGTCCCGAAAGAACAGCTCTTGAGAGCAATTCTCATACACCGAGCCATGAAAACATCAAAGCGCGTAGAATCTACCGGCAAGGAGACGGTATATGTGCCATCGCTTAGTGAGTTTGAAACTGCAGTATACAGTGTTCCTTTAGCTTGTGGTTTATTATTTAGTACAGTCAAAAGGAAGTCAGCAACACTCTCACGCAGAGAAGGAACAAATACCCAATCATTTAAAAACGTCCATACATCAACCTGGAAATGCAGACAACAATGCATTGTGTGTCTCCGTGTGTGTGTGTAGCAATGTGTATATAGGTTAGGGGAGTGGTGGTACAATGGTTAGCACACTGCACTACAAACCTGACAACCAGAGTTCACTTCCGAGCCTCGGATAAACAATTAGTGGTGATTGATTTATAAACAGAACCGGGGCCTCACCTAAACTGACTCAACCGTAGAGATCCAAGGCATCTTACAACAATTTAAGATGTACTTATGTAGGTGTTACAGTTTGAAGCATTATAGTCGCTTTTCAGTTACTATGCGTAAATGTTTTTTGTATGTTTTGTTGGTTGATTTAAATTTGGTTATTTATGAATCTTGTATATATTTTTTATTATTGTCAGAAATTCGCATGTTTGTTGTGTCGCAGGAGTCCCGTAAAGAGCTTGCAAGCTCACTGGGTATTTTTCAGCTGTAATAATAAACATCTATCTATCAATCAAAGCTGTTGTCAAGCGCTCCCCCTATTTCGCGACGTCTCGCCTCCCACGTTACAGGCATCCTCAGGCGTCCTGAGGATCCCAAAAGAACAGCTTTGAAAAGCAACTATCATTTAAGACGTATGTTCACGCGACTGGAAAACACAGTGGAGGGTGAACACGCACAGCAGCTCGTGCGGGCTGTCCAAGATCAAAACACTGAACTCGAGAGGCAGATGAGAGTGGGTTAGAGTGCTTTTTCGGAAAACGTAACTGAATAATGCAAAGCAACATTCCAATGTGCCAGGAGAAGAATGGCTATTTTAATCAGTGGCTTCTCTTCACTGTTATGACACACGGATTAGAAACATGGGACGCTGACATAGAATACTGAACAAAAGATGCAAAGCGTGGAAAAAAGCGTGGAGAGCTACAGGCTTGGATTTATACTGAGACGTAACTAAGCTTGCTTAATATCTATTCCACCAGATAAAATCCACTGCGCTATGAGTCCTTTTTTAGAGGTGACCTGGCCACACAGTATGGCTCATCATCGAAGTGGCTTATATCATCATCACACGTGGGAATTCATAGCAGCAGCTAAATAATCTAAACGCGTGTTTCTACACGTGGAGGGAGAGAAATCCACGCGACCACCGGCCAAAAACATGCAAACTCCAAACGGAGCAGAATCTGAAATCCTGCTCGTGATGAAGCTGATTTGCAACCATCAGCGAAACGTCGTTCCTTCTTTGTAAGTGTTGCAGGCTCGCTCGCTCGCTCTCCAACATACCAACGGGTTTACGACACTTATACACTTTTCACGTGACCTAACTCATAAAAAGAACCATGCTATGGATAACATTGGTCACGAAAGCCTCCGAGTTAAATTTCCAAACGTACATGCGCCAGGGTCAAGATCGAGCCCACGCCCTCCTGCGCACCAGGTTGAGGGAGGCAACATCTCACCACACACACATTAGAGATGTCTCAATGACCAGCAAGGAAAGTGAGTGGGCTTGGCCAGGATGCATCGCTGCAAAAGACAAAGACCGGCGGGTTGAAGCTAACGACGGAATGACAGACGGAGGAACATCTCCAACCACGGTGATGAAGCGGTGACACCGGCCGGTGCACAGGAACTAGATCGGAGGATCTCAACCTTTTGCACCCCAAGGCCCACTTGGGCCCGGTCTCCCCAGACCACTAGGTGGTGCTCGCGACCAACCGGCTGAGAATGGCGCATTGGGTGACCTTGAGGAGATCGAGGTGCCTTCAGGATACCTTCATCTAGCAGTCAACAAACCATAGCTGCTGATGATGATGATGTGCTAGAGTTTAGGCGCATGTTAGGTTTGTTAACACTCACAAACGTGACACCAATGAGTTACTCTCACTGTAGGTTTAAGGAAGCTGCTAAGTTACCATCTTCAAACCCGGCTTATGAAACATTGACTAGCTGTAAAATTCCTCGCCTGGCCAAAGGGTTTTAAAGTGCAGCCCTTGTTTAATAAACTGCACCGGCTACGGCTATGAAAGACAGCTCACCCATGTAGTGTATCATAGCAGTGGCCATTCATACAAAGACACCCCGTATAGCCTTAACAGACTGTAGGGGCAAGTGCCGTTAGCGAGCACCTATGAAGGTCAACACGGCACACGAGGGAGTGGGTGACCAGCACCACGCCCGGCCGCCTTTCTCTCCCTAGTGGCAATGTTTACACAACGCACTAGGTACTCATTTGAGGCTGAGTCGACCTAGGGGAGGCCCGGACCGGTTCAGAAAATCGTCACTGATATTGGCCGTGAGCGGGATTCGAACTCTGGTCGCCAGATTTGTAGCCCAGCGCGCTAACCACTGGGCCACACGCACCCACAATGGCACAAGCCCTCCGTTCGTTTTAACTGACTGCGTGCATGTACAGTATGACGTCGCATATCCGACTCCCTAGTCAATGAAGTTGTAGGAGGACAAGTGAAAAGGTCGCATATTTGAACTTCGATAGTGACAGCTGCAACCAACGCGCGCAAATAGGTTACCGGGTAGATAATAACTCGCACGCCGTGTTCAACATGGTATACTGCTTAACTGTGCCGTAGACGGAAGCAAATACAGTATGGGTGATGTTAAGATTACGCGAATAGGTGTGGGCGGTTAGTCAGCCCTGGGTGGACGTGTGACGGTCAGATGTGTGACAACGTACGGTGGATGTCCTGAGCAGCGACTCGACCCAGTAACGGCGAACGTGGAATTTCCATCAGCGGACTCAGGTCTATAAACTGGAGTTGGGCCCATTGCCATGCCAGTTTGGAAAATATCCTGCCCTTTTTTTATTGATATATAGCGTAAACGATAGGTTGAACAACTGGAAGGTTTGAGAATCGCTTTACAAAGCTGTTCTTTCGGGATAGCAGTGTTGAGCAGCTATGACCGAAATTTTGCCTCCCACCTTGGAGGCATCCTCAGGCGATCTGAGTCTGAGTGACAGATGAGTGTGGTGTGGTATATAATAATAGCAGCATTTTATATAGCGCCTTTCACCCGATGGTCACAAAACGCTGCACAAGGGCCGCGAAGAGAATGGCATGTCAACAACGAAAGAAAAAACAACCAATAAAAACCAAAGCTTCAAAAAAATAAATGATTAAGGCTGCTTCGAATATACTGAAAGGTCGTGAAACTGGCAATCTTAAGAACACCTGAGCGTGCATCCAACGTGGGGGGCGAAAGGTAACTTAGGAGAGAAGGGGAGCGCTCGACACGGCTATCCCAAAATAACAGCATTGGAAGGCAATTATCACTCATTGAGCCGTAAACAACCTACATCAGTAAACATAGAGGTTTGTAAAAGGGCTTGGCAGGAAAGCATGGTAGATGTAATCAGAAGGTAGAGAAGGTTGTGATGGGTGGGGACACTTGTGCAGGGCGGATGGAGGAGGGCACGTCAGAGCCGGGCATCGGTGGCACCCAGATGTCAGCGACAAACCAGACGGAATAAGACCAGACGGTGGTGATAGTGATGAGACTGTTGGAGAGGTTCCTGAAGGATGTGTGTTCACTGTCTCCCACGCAGAAGGTCTAAGGCCAGATGGGGACGATGATGATGATGATACTGTAATAGCAGTCCATGCATATCAGGCGTCAACTGTTAAACATCTGTGGGATATCTGGCAGAAGGAAGGAAGTGATGGTGAAATGTGGTAAGATTAACACACAACCCCATCACTGAGGCTCACTGTACTCACAAGAAATGGCCTTCCCAATGTTCAGTGTGCCAGCAACATTTTATAATTTTACTTCTGATACAAGTAACTTAATAGTGGAAAACATTTACGTTAATTCACATCAGGTGCCATGGTGTTAACAGCAGCTTCCAATCCTGATTAACTCTACTTTTCTGGCTTTGCGATTTATGTGGGATGAAGGCCCATCAACCCAAAACGTCACGTATTTATATATTTTTTCTGTTTTAGGCAATATTTATAACGAGGTCTTTTTAAAAATGTATCTACGAGACTTAGTAATACTGAAAACTGTTCACAAGCGCAGCTTGCTGGGGATAGCCGTGTCGAGCAATCCTGTCTTAAACAGCAGCTTGCAGAATACACAAGTTGAAGATCACAGACTCCCTGCTCAAACGAGTTAATGAGGCTGGCACCGATTACACTGCCAGCCATCAGCTAGCTGGGGAAATTCCACATTACCATGGCAGTGCCAATCCACCCCATACAACAACCAAGAATGTAACTTGGAATATCTCAATGTACAATTTAAGTACGTATCATGTGTACGCCGTAAGGTCTGAAAAAAATATGTGCAATGCATTGTAACAACACTAACAGTTAACCCCATAGATTAGTATACTGTACTGCAATGCGAAATAAAAACATATATAAATAATAAAGATACACTTTCTATACTGTACTCATTCATTCATTCATTTTCAGAAACCGCTTAATCCTATACAGGGTCGCGGTGAGCCGGAGCCCATCCCGGCAGACACAGGGCGCAAGGCAGGGGAACACCGAGGATGGGACGCCAGTCCATCGCAGGGCGCCTGGGGAAATTTTAGTCAGTACGCCAATTAACCTGGCAGCATGTCTTTGGACGGTGGGAGGAAACCGGAGTGCCCGGCGAAAACCCACGCGGACACGGGGAGAACATGCAAACTCCACACAGAAAGGCACCCCGAGCCGAGATTCGAACCCGGGACCTTCTTGCTGTGAGGCGGAAGCGCTACCCACTACGCCACCGTGCCGCCCTCTATACTGTACTGTTTTTATAATATTCTACCACGTATTGTAAGGGTGCCGCGACCCTCACCAGGACAGGTGGTTTATAAAATTGATGGATGTATGGTTATTGTAAGGGTCAGTATAGACTGTAACATAACCAAGTTATAATCTAATGAGCCGCAAATTCCACGTCTCTCTGGCGGGGACGGGGCGCAGACTGTACAGTACTGTGTTTCCATTCAAACTCCACTGGTGAAGTATGGTCAAAATAACCCCTACGACAAAAAAACGGCACGCGGAGGCCCTCATCCAGCAGTGGATTTACAAAGGGGGTTGCACGCGTGGTATAGTAAACGATAAGCAGAAACGTCAACACGTCGGATACATTGACTGTCGTTATATTCCGTATACATAAAATGTAAATATATAAACTGTTTAAACACACTGCTTACAATACTCTACAAGTCTAGACTCTACAGCGTATAATAAGCCACTGTTGTAATAATAATTTAATAATTTCAATTTATATAGCGCCTTTCACCCGAGGGTCACAAAGCACTGCACTGTTCTAAAAACTATGCTGTACCTCTTCACTCACAACCGACACTTGACCAGAGTGGTGAAGTATGACCCAACATAACCTCATCCAACAGTGGCACGTCCACGTGTAGCGTAGTGTATTTTTATACTGTACTGTGATAACAATACGCTAGCGCTGTCGCCTCACAGCAAGAAACACCTGGGTTCCATTCTCAGCTCGGGTGCCTTTCTGTGTGGAGTTCGCGTGTTCTCCCCGTGTCCGCGTGGGTTTTCTCCGGGTACTCCGGCTTCCTCCCACAGTCCAAAGACACGCTGCTACTACCTGGGTTAATTGTCCTACTGAATAAAATTGCTCCCGGTGCCCTGCGATGGACTGGCGTCCCATCCAGGGTATAGCCCTGCCTTGTGCCCTGTGTCTGCCGGGATAGGCTGCGGCTCAGCGCGACCCTACATAGGACTAAGCGAGGTCTCTGATAATTACCTGATGAAAATGAATGAATGAATAATCAAAGCATGCAATGTGACCGTGTACACACATATCGCGAACGCATTTATATACACAGTAGCACATGTATATGCGCTGCAGGGTTTGGCATATATAATGTGTACAGTATTGCATTACATATAAACACATTTCAATAACACACAAAAATACCGTACGTCCTTTAAGATAACAACAGCGTTATATGCAGCCAGGGAAACTACAATAAACACATAAAGCACAAGGAAAATATGTATCATAACACACACTGCCATACAATGCCACACATGATTGTCACAAGGCAAACCCGTCCAATGCATTGTCTATAGCCAGCGCATGATTACACGCGATATGTTGTGGTATTAAAAGACAGACACACACTTACCAGCTTTGGACACAATCAGCGGAAAGCCTTTGGAGCCCTCTTTAACAAGGACATGACTAAATAAAATATAACTTTACGTTTTTTATTAAGAAATTATAAAGATCGCGTGTGACCGGTATGGCCAGCCGAACACGCGAACGCTGCCTCGCCCCTTGGCTCAATACGAACGCCGCGATTACATTCCCCACCACGGATAGGAACGGGCTCCGCAAGACATTGCAATTCGTAGAGCGAATAGGCAAACAGCGTTGGTGTCGTGTTCAAAATTAGGATAATCGCGTTCTATGTGATTATTTCGATTTTCTTACAGCTGACCGGTGTAGAAACAGCTCGCAATTGCTGTCTAGTTTGTGCGGAACGATTGCTCAAAGTTTGGTGTAAAATATCCAATTAGTTACACAAGGGTTGGCGTTTAAATTGAATGTGGGTGGCGTTTTGCTATTTAAGTGAATGTGTTGCATTCACCGTGGGAAGTGAATGGGAAATCAAAGGGAATTAGCCTAATTTTGATACCGGTAATGTTAAGAGCATTCAAAAGCGTGCCATATTGTTGACATGTTACAACGCACACAATTACGCGTTCATGTGTACAATGTTATACATTGGTGTCGAACGGCTTATTTATCTTAAACATATATATAAACATGCCACGGTCGTATACTGGAAAATGGTTAAATCAATTTCGTATTTCCAAGCCGTGTTAAGATTTTCCACTGCAGTATACAAGTACTGTATCGCCTTCCAAAATCACATGGCCTCCCAGTCATCAGTCCAGTGTTAATTACAGTCCGCGTTTAATTAGGTATAATTTTCCTCACTCATCGCTGTGCTAACACTGCAACGTACGTAGCAGCGGTGCTGAGACAATATAACATATACAGCCCATAAATAAACACACGACTCTACAATTAAGATTTAATGAACTGTACGTCTCAGATTTCATAGATCACACATGGAATCAGTGCTATAGAAACCATACCACGGATTAACTTAAAGTGGCTTCCGATTGGTCGAGCGTGTGTGTAGCCGTCCGCGCACATCAATATAATTTTAATATTATTATCATATAATTAACATAATACTGTGTCGAACGGCATTGGTTTTCCGCTGTGATGCTCGCTTATTAACATTGCATTAACATATGTTATGTTAATGAATACGGAAACGCGCCGGGGTTCGACTGCACGTGGCGAGCATGACAGCTTCACTGGTTTGCGAAAGCACGTTGTGCCGGTAATACGTTCATTCATTCACTTCGAAGCCAAGCTGAGGGACGACCATGTCCAGAGGCTGGCCATCGTGCTTCGAAGAATCGCAAAGAAGAAGATTCATCGTGGAGCAGTGTTACCCACTCGCGCCTCACAGCAAGAAAAAACTGGGTTTGATACCCGGCTCGAGTGCCTTTTCACATGGAGTTTGCGTGTTCTCTCTCCGTGTCCGCGTGGATTTTTGCCGGGTTAATTGGCCTGCCGACTAAATTGCCCTCGGTGCCCTGTGATGGATTGGCGTCCTATCCTGGGTATAGCCCTGCCGTGCGGCCCGTGTCTACCGGGATAGGCTCCGGCTCACCGCAACCCTGTACGGGATTAAGCGGTTTCTGACAATGGGTAGATGGATGGATATTACTGTATTATTACTGCATTGTTGGAGCGGTGGCGCAGTGGTTAGCGCATGGTGGTGACGTAAATTAATTAGTGAGTAAAATACGTGACCCATTCTATGATTGCCATGCATGGAAGCGACTTTGATGATGTATCTTCTGAGTCTCTCCTAGGTCGACTCAGCCTCAAATAAGTACCTGGTGC
>JAZEWU010000040.1:3293101-3308180 GCA_036362915.1 Geotria australis
CAAATGTACACGGTGCTTACGTACCCCATAGCAGGTATGCGATCTGCCAGCCCGTATACCTAACGCCTGCAGCCTACACACCACACACACAGATAAATATTAATACATTAATAATTAGAAATAGAATTACGACGATATAATATTTAGTAATAACGTTGCATTTGTTCCGCACAATGTGTTCATTCACTTTCAGACAGAATGAATCAGAGGTGTGGGAAACCACTGACAAGCAGAAAGGCAGCCAGCAGCGTGTAAAAAGAGCACTGGGGGAGACAAAGGCGGCCGGGCACGGGGCTGGCCACACCATCTCCTCTTGAGCCGTTCCGGCGTTAACAGCTACTCGCTAACGGCACAGGATCTTTGTATTTGTTGTGTGTGTCAGGCAGCCCACGGCACGTGGGTTTGTCCCGTTACCTCCTGTCCGCGAGCCTTCGAATCCTCACGTGGCCTGGCACAAGCGCCGTGGTGACGTCACCGCCGCTTAGTGGCGAACGGCGTTCGTCGTCGTTGTTGTTTTGCGAGTGTGTGCGGGCGGTACTCACCATCATAGGGCCGGCCTTCGGTTGCTTCCGCGGTAGGAAGCTCCGGTCGCCCCTCCACAGCCGTTTGATGTGTTTCCTAGGGCGAGCCACGCAGACACGCCAACCCACCCGCGTGTCAACTCCTCGGGTGAAAGGCGCTATATAAATTGAATTATTATTATTATTATTAAACGTACAAACGCACCGCCAATGTGTTGCAAACGCCGACCCAGGACATGCTGGAGGAATTATATCTTTCGGCTGGCCTGGGAACGCCTGGGAATCCCCCAGCAAGAGCTGGAATCTGTTGCTGAGGAAAGGGATGTCTGGTCCACTCTCCTTGGACTGCTGCCACCGCGACCCGCTCACCAGGACAAGCGGTTTAGAAAATGGATGGATGGAGGATGAATATAAAAATCTAAAATTAACCGAACTAAGACAAAAAATAACCATTTACACGCGGCTTTGCACATAATTGACAAAGAAAATAATAATAATCATAAAATACAGTTAAACATTGCGATGGAAAAAATATATATAGGTAGCTTATTGCACATTGAGAGGGAACAAGTGCAACATTTTCAGCATTTGAAACACAAATCAAGATTTGAAAAACATGAAACATTTGCAGGAGCACTCTCCGGGCATCCGTGAGCTCCTACGTCAGTGCACACTCCACTCGCTCACCGGTAGCACACCAGGATGTGGAGGATGTACACAAAGGCGGTCGCTGCGGCCGTGTAAGTGGATATCGTCCATGCAACTGAAACGACAAAAACACGACGCCTCGCGACCTTCCCCGGACATCGGTCGTTCTCTCCGCTCGCTCGCCACTACTTTGCCAAATCGGCGTTTCACCGCCAGATGGGTTAACGGTCTTGTCTTGCACAGCCCTTTTTAAGCCAATCCACTGCTGGATGAAGGTCATTGTTAATGTGACCGTACTTCACGCCGCTGCCTTTGATGAACCACCTTAGACTGCTTTTATAATTTAAAAAATCCTGCCTGCCTGAAATTGGAAAAAATTATAGGTGGACTAAATTGCCCCCGGTGCCCTGTGATGGACTGGCGTCCCATCCTGGGTATGTCTCTGCCTTGCGCCCTAAGTCTGCTGGGATAGGCTCCGGCTCACCGCAACCCTGTACAGGATTAAGCGTTTTCTGAAAAAAACACCCGCGCCGGGATTCGAACTCGGGGTCCTTCTTGCTGTGAGGCGGCAGCGCTACTCACCGCGCCACCGTTCCGCCCGCGAGCCTGAAACGTTAATCCGAATCGGGATGTTTTTTTCTGTCGTTGTTGACATGCCGTTCTCTCCGCGGCCCTTGTGCAGCGATTTGCGACCATCGGGTGAAAGGCGCTCTATAAAAAGGCTATTATTATTGTTATTATCTAATAGGGATCTGACAGGGATCTAATGGGAAGCAGACACGCGGCTCACTCTGCGCGACGTTCATGAACTCGATGAAGTTGTCGACGCTGCTGTTGGCGCCAGAGGGGACGTCCTCGGAGTCGACCAGGTCGTTGAGCGAGGCCTCGAACTCCGTCGTCTCGCGCGACACGATCGTCGCCAGCTGGATGTCGATCAGCACGACCTGGAGGGCGGCGCGTGCGGCGAGTTGGCAATGCCACGCGGTCAAGCTCGGCGCGCCACGTGACGCCGAGCGGATTCGGGTTCCGGCCACGCAGACGACCGGCGTAAATTGCGCCATTCCATCCGTCCATTCGTTGTCAGAAACTGCTCAATCATCTACGGGGTCATCTACGGGGTCGCGGTGAGTCGATCCCGGCAGACACAGGCGCGAGGCAGGGCTATACCCAGGATGGGACCACGATCCATCACAGGGCACTGGGGACAATTGAGTCCGCAGGCCAATTAATCTCCGCAGCAGCGTGCCTGTGGACTGTGGGAGGAAACCGGAGTGCCCGGCGAAAACCCACGCGGAGACGGGGAGAGAACATGCGAACTCCACACAGAAAGGCACCCCGAGCCGGGATTCGGACCCGGGACTTTCTTGCTGTGAGGCGCCAGCGTTGCTCACCGCCCCCTAACAAATACCATCTATTGTTAAACACATGACAGCAACAATAGGAAGCGATAGAACAAGTGACGAGAGTGAGACACAGAGAAAGATGCAAGACAATGAAACACGTGTCGCATCATCCATCACGTCTGTACGCCGGGAGGAAGCAGGCGCGCCGTTTGAGATAGACGCTTATTATTACAGCATACAAATACCCAGTGAGCTTGCAAGCTCTTTACAGGATTCCTGCGACACAACAAAACACGCAAATTTACAACAACAACTTAAAACAAAAACACTCATTAATTATTTGGCCGATAACATCATAATATATCCGAAGCAGTGTCTAATGGCAATATGGCGCCGGCAAAATCGCCTGGCTGCCTCCTCCGCCTCTCTGCGCTTTCCTCGCTACGCCTGTGAGTCGTTCTCTCGTCGAATGAGTACCTTCGACAGTGAGTGAATATGTGCCACGCGTTATAAATGTAAAGTTATTATTAAATAATTATTATACGAATTCGATTCGATTCTTCCAAGCGTGATGGCTAGACGACAGTTTCCTATTGCAACAAGTTCTTCTTTAGTTGCAGACAGCCCTTCAACATTTATAGATATAATAGTCAGTGCTGACCTTAAAGGCGGGCATTGGCCTGTCTTCTTGCTCCAGACTGAGGGGGTTTCTGGCATCTGTTGAGCTTCTGGACATCGTGCTTCGAAGAATCACGAAGAAGAAGAAGACTTGACAGGGATCGCGACGTGAACGCTTCTACCTTGATCCCCATTATTATTATTATTGAAAATACACGAAAAAAAACCCGTTAAAATAACAAATGAACCACGGAGACTCACGGAGTACAGGCAGATGACGCCCAGCACGGCGGTGGCGATCATGCGCGCGGGAAACCTGAAGTGGGGGTCCCAGTCGTAGCACTTTCGCCTGAAGCACGACTTGCGTTCCGTCTTCTCCTCTTCCTCTCTGCGCAATCGGAAAACAGAAACGCGAGCTGTCACGACCCGTCAGGTGCGAGAGGCGGGGCCACGCCGAGTGGGCGGGGCCGCGTCGTATTTTTAAACCTTGGTTGTTGTGTTCCAGTCCGTGTATATGCCAATACCGGGTTCTGGGGGAAACGGAATTTCGATCCTCTACGTGTACTGGACACATGGCAGAATTTGCAATTAAAGTTGAATTGAATTGAAAAGCACGGCTAACCCGAAAGAGCAGCTCCTGAGAGCAATTCTCATACATCGAGCCGCGAAAACTGACGTTAATACGTCACGCGTTGTGTGTTTACACCCAACTCAGTCACCTGTCACGTAACCACGGGTCGATGCTGCACTTACTCTGGATCGGGTTTCTTGAAGAGGGTTTTGATGTAGGCAGCATGGTGCGATTTTAGAATCGATTCTGTGTCCTAAAACATCAATGAACAAACACACACACGTTAATCAACATCACTTTGATGGTTGCTCTTCAGAGCCGTTCTTTCGGGACAGCCGTGTCGAGCGATCTCCCTCTCGAAAGAACAGCTCTGTAGGGCAACTATCATGAATCGAGCCGTGCAAACCTACATCAGTACAACACCGCTTTGTTCAACGCATCGACTGGGAACTGTGGCCAGATGGCGAGCACCTGGGTCACTCGACCACGCGTCCACTCCGTCACAGAGGCACGACCACGTGTCGTCATTAAAGCAACTAGCAGAGTAACCGCCCTACGTTCAATAAACCTTCTTGAGAACACAGAACTAGCTAGGGTTGGGGTAACCGACCAGTCAGAGACTAAGAGCCAAGAGGATGGTTAGAGATACTGCAAAGAGTCGAGTGTAGGGTAAAGTGCTGTTAGCGAGCAGCTTTGATGGCCGGCACGACATACAAAGGGGGTGGGTGACCAGCACCACGCCCGGCCGCCTTTGTCTTCCCAGTGGCAATATATACACACTGGTTGAGCAAATCGTTACTGGTGCCGTCCGTGAGCGGGAATCGAACTCGGGTCGCCGGGTTCATAGCGCAGCACGCTAACCGCTACACTACCGCTCCACAGCTAACTGCTACACTACCGTGAATGTCTGTGTATATAAACACACATACTTAATACACACACACTGGAGATATAGTGTCATTTACAATATCTTGCAAAGATACACAACGACCAACATGTGTTTATTACTCATACGGACAAAGCACCGCATACGGCTTCAGAACCACGGGTTATCAACCCCTGAACTAGGGTTTCCACGTGTCCTGTTTATGTTCCCAGGATTGTCCTCCTGTTTGAGGAGCCAGCTGTCCTGGGAAAATCTGTAAGTCTTCCCGGAACGTGTCATTATTCAAGGTCCGGATTTGTGCCTATTACACAGTGTACCTCTCATCGCGCTCTGTTACGCGATGCGTCACGGTTTGCCTCAGAGGTGATAATAACAAATCATCCATCCATCCTGTACAGGGTCGCGGTGAGCCGCAGCCTATCCTGGCAGACACAGGGCGCAAGGCAGGGTATTACCCAGGATTGGACGGCACTTGCCCCAACAGTCTGTTGAGGCTATGCGGGGGATCTTTGTCTTTGTGATGAGCTGCGTCGTGTGTTTAAATGAGCGGCCCGAGTAGTGTAGCAATACTGTGGGTGACCTGTGTGCGTTGACACGGTGGCAGATTAGTGCTGCATGTAGGTGTGAGTGACCCTTGGAGTGACCCTTGGGGTCGCTCGCTCGTCACTCGCCTCTGGCTTGGATCGTCCGACAGCGATCATCAGTGCTCGGATCAACATGTGGATGAACTTGAGCGAAAGGAAGAGCTGGCAGACGAGCGATGGCGTCTTGGTCAAAACCACAAACATGTGGTCCTGGATCGACAGATTAAATAATACCGTAATTCATTCATTCGTTGTCAGGAATCGCTTAATCCTGTACAGGGTTGCAGTGAGCCAGAGCCGATCCCCGCAGACACAGGGCGCAAGGCAGGGCTATACCCGGGATAGGACGCCAGTCCATCACGGGGCACCGGGGGCAATTTAGTCAGCAGGCCAATTAACCTATGCAGCAGCGTGTGTTTGGACTGTGGGAGGAAACCTGAGTGCCCGGCGAAAACCCACGCGGACACGTGGAGAACATGCAAACTTCACACACAAAGGCAATCGAGCTAAGATTCGGTTTCCTCCCTCCCCAAAATGTGAGTCTTTAGAATCAGCGAGGCTGTCGAGCGTACATGAAAACAAATACTGTACACTGTCGAGTAACACGAGCTAACTTACCGGATCAAACGAACATTGACAGACGTCAATCACATTCACCGTCAACCTGCGGAAAACACAAACATGATGTGATAAACACCTATCTACTCTAATCCGAGCCACACACACACACGCATATATAGAGGGTGGTCCATAAGTCACGTGACCCCCATTTAATTGACCTCTAACATTTTTTTGAACTTTGCTCATTCAATTCAATTTTAATCAACCCTGATTTATTTCAAACAACTGGCACGTGTTCATATACTATAATAATAATAGCATTTATAGAGCGCCTTTCACCCGAAGGTCACAAAGCGCTGCACTGGGCTGCGCAGAGAGAACGACAAATCAACAACGACAGAGAACGGTAATCAGCTACAAATTATTATTGTTTTTGGGTTTTTTTTTGACGAATGGCTTGCAGTGAGGAGCGTCAGGAAAGGTCACAACCCGGAAACCACAACCAATTGGGGGAGGGTGGGAGGGGGGTCACAAGACATCTGGACCGGGCTGAAGCCTGGCTGGAGGTTCGCGAACTCACCACGTCACGGAGTAAAGGAAGCCCAGGATCGAGCCCAGGATCTTGTACTCGGTCCCAAGGCAGGCGAAGAATGGGTAAACATCTACTCCCACTTCCAGGGCGGCCAGGAGATACACCAGAGCTGTGGGGCAATGAGCAGGTGCACAAAGACAAAGCTCCCCCGTATAGCCTTAACAGACTGTAGGGTCAAGTGCCGTTAGCGCGTAGCACCTATGAAGGTCGAAACGGCACACGAGAGGGTTGGGTGACCTGCACCACGCCCGGCCGCTTTTGTATTCCAAGTGGCAATGTTTACACACCGCACCAGGTGCTCGTTTGAGGCTGAGTCGAGCTAGGGGAAGCTCAGGACCAGTTCAGAAAATCGTCACTGGTGTTGGCCGTGAGCGAGATTCGAACTCGGGTCGCCTGGTTTGTAGCCCAGCGCGTTAACTACCGAGCTACCGGTCCGCTTGTCTGCGTGGTTCGATGCGGTACGACGAGTTGGAAGCATCATAAGCACGCCTGATGAGAGCTTCCAACGTGGGAGGCGAAACGTCGTGAGGCAGAGATGGAGATCGCTCGACACGGCTGTCCCGAAAGGACAGCTCTGAAGAGCAACGATAATGATGATGACGATGATAATGATAGCAATGAAGATAATAATAATTTTACATTTATAACGCGCACATATTTATTCACTGTCGAAGGTACTTATACGACGAGAGAACGACTCAGAGGCGCGAGAAAAGCGCAGAGAGGCGGCGGAGGCAGCCAGGCGGTTTTGCCGGCGCCATATTGCCACACACCGCTACCTATATATTACGATGCTATCGGCCAAATAATTAACGAGTGTTTTCTTTAGTTGTGGGAGGAAACCGGAGAACCCGGAGGAAACCCACGCAGAACAGGGGGAGAACACGCAAACGCCACACAGAAAGGCGCCCGAGGCGGGAATCGAACCACCTCAGGCGGTTAAATTCCCACGGACGTTACCCCTGCGCCACCCTGAGTGGTAGATGTCACCGCGGGTCACAGCGCTGGACTCACCACAATCTCAGTTCACAAGTTCACATCCCGGCTGGGGTTCGGCTCAGCGCCCGAGCCGAGATTCGAACCCCAGGGGGCCTTCTTTTCTGTGAGGCGCAGATGTTACCAGTGGCGTTACCAATAGCGACGACGACGGTGACGAGACGCGGTGGCGCACCTTTCGCCCAGGACGGAGCGACGAAGTCGAAATAGTTGGAGAACTCGTTGGTGAAGAGCGACACCACGGTGCTGGTGGTCGCTCCGAACGCGATCCCGTACGACCAGCGGTTGCTCTGGTTGCCCACCAGGTAGACGGGCCTGCAGAGCGGGTGGCGACCCGGGCGCGTCGCAGCCGCGGGTGTTGCAGGAAAAAGTGGGGGGGATGGATGGAATCATGTTGCTGTGAAAGTGCGGGTGTCGCAACATGTGATATGAGACTACCTCAGGAAAAAGTGTGGGAGGATGGAATCTTGTTTCTGTGAAAGTGCGGGTGTCGCAACACCCGCTCACGGTCACCGACGCCGGTGGTGATGACGTGAACCGGTCTGGGTCTCACATATGTTGAAACAAATGAGCACCTGGTGCGGTGTGTGAACGTCAGCAGTGGACGGATAAAGGCGGAGAGCAGTGGTGCTGGCCACCCACCCCCTCTTGTGCCGTGCTGTCCTTTATAGGTGCTCGCTAACAGCATTTGACGTTACCGTCTGTTAAGACGATACAGGGGGTCTTTGTGTATTGCGATCAGGGGCGCTTCACTACGAACGCGGTGACCCGAGTACGATTACCGCTCACGGCAAAGGCCAGTGACGTTTTTCTGAACCGGTCGTGGGTCTCCCCTAGGTCGACTCAGTCTCAAATGAGCACCTGGTGCTGTGTGTAAATATCAGCAGTGGAGAGACAAAGACGGGCGGGCGGGCGGGCGTGGTGCTGTTTCATCCACCCGCTCGTGTGCCGCACTGGCCTGCACAGCTGCTGCCCCGCTAACAGCCACTTTGCTCCCTTCAAGTCCGTTAAGGCTACACACGGGTGGGACCTTCGCCTTTGGCTTACACGACGATGCCGAAGCGGCGATTGAGCGGGAAGCGCTCGTCCAGCTCGTGCGTTCGCACGCGGCGCTGGAGGAACGACAGCAGCAGGATCACGACCACCTGTAGGACGCGCGGGGAGACACGGATACATTTAGACGGAGTGCGACATAGCTCTGGGGTTTATGGAACACGCAAATTATGACGTTGGGTGTAAGTTCCAACGAAACGTCGGTAACATCTTTGAAGGTAAGAGCTGTGTGTGCTCGCTTGTTTCTCCAACATATCGACGGGTGCACAACACTTACATAACTTTTCACATGACCTAAACTCATAAACAGAGCTTTACTATAAACCCCATCCTGTACCACGATGCGGGTTCGATCCAACGAGGTTACGATCCACGAGGAGGGGGAACACTTACCGCGGGGATGAGAGAGAAATGCATAAACCACGCCATGTTTATTCTGGACTTGCACGTGCTGTTGAGCGCGGTCCTGAAAAGACAAATACATGAAACCAACTGAGTTTCAGAGTTTTAAATCTGTGCTGATCTAGGTTTTCACGGCTCGGTTCATGACGGTTGTTTTTCAAAGCTGTTCTTTCAGGATAGCCGTGTCGCTGAGCGCTCTCACTCTATCTGGACGTTTTTGCCTCCCACGCTGGAGGCATCTTCAGGCGTTGAGTGAAGATGCCTCCAACGTGGGAGGCGAAACGTCGCGAAGGAGAGAGGGATAGCGCTCGATGACGGCTATCCCAAAAGAACAGAATGTCATTAACACGCAGGGGGTCAAGGTAGAAGCGTTCACGTCGCGATCCCTGTCAGGTAATATACTTGGTATTGCCTGCGAATTCTACCAAACACTTCGAGGCCGAGGAGCTGAAAGACAACGATGTCCAGAGGCTGCCCATCGTGCTTCGAAGAATCGCAAAGAAGAAGACCGTGCTACGAACCTGCCGAAACGGGTTGGATTCCCGGCCATGGCGAACATCATCGGCGAGTTAAAGCTGAACCGATACTGCTGTGCGCACCACGTTCACGAACTCGCATCGTCCACGGTGGTGGCGAAGTGTGGTCAAATTAGCCACATGACTAACACGGCATGCGAGGGCCTTCATGCATGGGTGGATTGAGAAATGCTGAAATGTGTTGTTTATCGTGTTGACAGGATGTCACAACAGTGGGTCAGCGAGCAATGGAAACAAACATCCCCACGTTTGCACGACAGTACCATCAACCCACAGTCAACAGACATGCTGCTGCATAGGTTAATTGGCCTGCTGACTATATTTCCCCCGTTGCCCTGTGATTGACTGGCGTCTCATCCTGGGTACAGCCCTGCCTTGCGCCCTGTGTCTGCCGGGATAGGCTCAGGCTCACCGCGACCCCTGTACAGGATTAAGCGGTTTCTGACAATGCATAGATGAATGGAGTACCATCAACCATCTGAAGCAATCTTCCGCCTTTATCCTGACGTCAGAAGAACGGGTTACACGCCTGGAACAAGAGCATCCTTAGGGCGGGCACTGTGCTAATAATAACGATGAAAATAATTTACATTTGAAACGAGTCGCAGAGTACTGTGTACACTCACTCTCAAAGAGACAGAGACACAGATGCGTGATCATGCACACGGAGACTGTGGATGGCTTCACTTAAGAACACATTCACAGATCAGTGTTTAACACGTATAACAATGTGTCGTAAATCCGCCTCCACCCAACACAGCCGCTTATTAAAGTTTATCACGTGAATAAAACATGCCGGTATGTTGGAGAGCGAATGCACAACAATTACAAAGGCATACGACGTTTCGCTGATCGTTGCAATCAGCTTCATCAGGTATCTCGAAGTGACAAACCTTTCAAATTAGCCGTGTCCAGTTGAGGCGGATTTACGACACTTGTTGTTTACGTGACCCAACCCATGAAAGGTATATATTACGGCAAACATTGGTCACAAAAGCCTTCAGGTTAACGGTTAGTGTTTGTTGCTGTAGGCCTTGTTGTTTTACTCGCATGTGTATTGCTTTGATCACTTTGGTGACCCGGGCTCAGGTTTGTCTACGTGATTCATCCTGGTCACCTGGTTCAACAAAAAGCACTCAACGCGCAACCCGAACTAATGAACGAAATAGGGCTTTGCAGGATAGTGTGCAGTTTGAACAACTGTGTCCTTGTGATTTGCAAGAGATAGGGCCCCGTTTACGATGCTGACTGGGTTGGGACACTAACGTTGGGAAATGCCACCCACTCAATTGCACCGCTTGGTACGGTGACCTTTGACTTTTACATTGCAGGAGCATGTGGTGCTTGCTCTGCCAGTACTGTACCGCAGACATCACGGCACACAAACACGAAAATAATTAACGGTGCTGCGTGGGTTCACAGGACCAAGGTGCATAGACGGCAATAAAAAACAATCCCGTGTTTAACCGCCTCGATCAATAACACTGGCCTGCAATGGCCAAGTGTTCAGCAATCGGGTGCACGTATCCGTCATATTCATCCTTGACAGAGGTGAAAGTAAGCCGGTACGGTCCGGGACGGTGTAGCGGTATGAAAGCGGCCGAAGCGTTCGGTACTGAACAGGTGGGAAGGAGGGTTGCGATCCGACTGGACAGGTAACTAAAATTGAGCTACTTTCCCACCTATATTAGAGTGAATGCTCCGGTCACTTTCTTGCCGGTACGCCGTAACAGACTATACCGGCATACTTTCAGCTCTGAGTGAAAAAAAACGTTGAACAAAAATCGAAAGGTGCGCAAAGAGGCACAGAGATATACGCATTCTAGGAATCTTCTTCTTCTTTGCGATTCTTCGAAGCACGATGGTCAGCCTCTGGACATCGTTGTCCTTCAGCTCGGCCTCGAAGTAATACTTGGTATTACCTGCGAATTCTACCAAACACTTCGAGGAAGGGGTGATGAACGATGGTCAAGAGTAATAACAGAGCGGCAGCCAAGGGATGCAACGCGTCTGAGAAGACGTCCACCAATCAGATATAGCGATTTAACATAAATAAAGCATTATTGGTGTAAGTTTTAACTCGGCTCGATGCGTGAGCATTGATGCCTAAAGCTGTTCTTTCTGGATAACGGTGACACTGAGCGCTCCCCCTCTCTCCTTCGCGACGTTTCGCCTCCCACGGTGGAGGCAATTAATTATTCATTTATCCTTTCATTCGTTGTCAGAAACCGATTAATCCTGTACAGGGTTGCGGTGAGCCGGAGCCTATCCTAGCAGACCCAGGGCGCAAGACAGTGTTAATACCCAGGATGGGACGCCAGTCCATCACAGGGCACCGGGGGCAATTTATTCTGCAGGCCAATTAACCTATGCAGCAGCATGTCTTTGGACTGTGTGAGGAAACCGGAGTGCCCCGCGAAATTGATTAATAATTTCGATCCTCTCACGCGCAGAGCAAGCACGGGGTGGATTGTTACATCGCGCAACCGCGAGAGACGGATCGGGGACGCTTCCATCTAGCAGTGGATTGATCAAGGCCGATAACGATGATGATGATTTTGTATCATTATGATGTGTGTATGCGCTCTACTCACTGGTTCGTCCGAAACATGTCCATGGTTGATTCTCGTTTCGTCTCTCTCCGGTGGCTGAGTGGGATCCTGGCCGAGCGGTGGTCAAACCAATCTCGCTGGAGTTTGCCTCCTTACTGAGCCGGATACAGCCACGGTGTAGGAGGGGACTTGCGGTAATAAAGCAGCTGCTTTACCCTGGACGATTCATCCTCAGCGCCAACGTGTCGCGGGGAAATACAAAACTCCGGTGGCGTTGGGATGCCGGGTGCACACTATCCCGCGTGGATTGACAAAACGCGCCTGACGTTAAGGGTTCAGAGTCCGCGTAAAACACACGTACATTTCATACACCCACGCGTTAATAGGCAAAGACAAATACCCCCCCCTTATAGGATATACATCTGGTCGGGCAAGTGCTGGTAAATGAGAAGGTGTGGAAAGTCAACGTGGTACTGACAGTAAGGGGGTCAAGGTAGAAGCGTTCACGTCGCGATCCCTGTCAGGTAATACTTGGTATTGCCTGCGAATTCTACCAAACACTTCGAGGCCGAGGAGCTGAAAGACAACGATGTCCAGAAGCTGACCATCGTGCTTCGAAGAATCGCAAAGAAGAAGAAGACTGACAGTAACACGTGGACAGTACCGTACTGTGCACATGTTTGGCGGTGTGGGCAACATCACGCCCACGTGGCGCCGGCGCCAGGTTCTCATTTAAACCTTCTTCTTTCTTTGCGATTCTTCGAAGCACGATGGTCAGCCTCTGGACATCGTTGTCTTTCAGCTCGGCCTCGAAGTGTTTGGTAGAATTCGCAGGCAGTACCAAGTACTACCTGACAGGTATCGCGACGTGAACGCTTCTACCTTGACCCCCCATTTAAAGCTGAGAAGCAGGTACTCATTTAAAGCTCATGTAAAGCTGAGCTTACTAACACACGTGCACATACTACTTATCACGTATTTCAGCACCGTGCAAATACAGCATTTAAGCAAATGTTAGCAGGACTTTATCCTGCCTTTCAGCTGTACCTTCCTTGCTTGTTGTAGAATTATTATTATTTTTTCTGCTGTCTTTATGTCCTATGTCCTATAATTTATCGCTATTGCTTGACCTCCAGTCGATCTGTCTTGATATTGTTGACATGCCGTTCTCTCCACAGCCCTGTGCAGTGCTTTGTGACCCTCGGGTGAAAGGCGTTCCATAAATGCTATTATTATTATATTATTACCTAAATCAGCCCCAAGAATTCAGTAAATCACGTGCCCCCTGTGAAAACAGACGCTGCTCCATGCAGCTCTCTTCTGCCCTCTCCTTCATTCACCCTCTGCGTTTGCCTCTCACCTCTCACCATCACCTTCTCATCCATTATGTTCTGGTGCTGTCATTAAGTCTCCCTCTCCTCGAGAACGACTCGAACGCAGAGGAACCACTCAGTGGTATATCTGTGGGGACGATTATTGATAAAGCTGTCGAGATACTATAAGGCTAACCTACTACAGTCTAAAAGGTGATTACCTTAATTGCGTGATTTGCCTCATGATAATCACCTCGTGAACGTACATACTAAGTTAAGTCATTGATTAATTTACTTTTATTTTCATTTGTATACCAGTATCAAGCATTGCACAGATGTAGGTTTGTCGCGGCTCGATGTATGAGACTTGGTCTCAATAGCTGTACTTTCAGGGATAACCAGCAGTGACGATATAACTAGCCGATGACGATATAACTAGCTGATGGTTGCTCTTCAGAGCTGTTCTTTCGTGATAGCCGTGTCGAGCGCTCTCCCACTCTCCCTCGCAACGTTTCGCCCCCCACGTTGGAAATGTCGCGAGCGAGAGAGGGACAAGCGCTCAGTGACACGGCTATCCCGTAAGAACAGCTCTGAAGAGCAACCATCATGAATCGAGACGCGTAAATACCTACATCAGAAATAACCGCCTGGCAGGTGAATTATTAGGTGTTTGGGAGGGTCCCGCAGCTTTGGAATGTTTGCTCGTTTGCTTTCCTCGTAAGTGCTTTATATAGCAAGGCAAGCTGGCCTTCTCGTTGATTCGGGCTCGCCCTTGTAAACACGGAGCGTAAACACCTCGACAATCGATCTCGAAAAATCCAGCCTCGGCCCGGTGAGGACAAAAGCATTCCTCGGGATTTCCTGGGGAAATGTTTTCCATCGCTATCTTATCTCGGTGTCTTGCCCGTTCATAATTCCTCCCATCCCCTAGTAATTATGGTTATCCAGAATCGTGACTGCGGGTATAAATTGTCCCGTTCCACCGAGGAGGAGCGGCCAGTCTACCAAGCGGTCGTGCCGTTTGTCCCGAATCTTCTCGGCGTGCTTGTGAGGTCACGTTCTCCGTGTGTTCGCGCCGCTCTGGCAGAGGCTGCAAGATGCTTTTCACCGAGGGGAAATGTACCCTGGTCTTATCCGTCATTTGGATGGTGGCATTGAAGGTAATGTATAGAGGAAGGTTTACGATATTTACTTTATAACCCTACATTACCCAAACGTAATTTGTTACGTACTGTTTAGGTATGCCCTGTATTTAACCAGGATGGCTTCGCATGGTGGCGCGGTGAGTAGCGCTGCCACCTCACAGCAAGAAGGGTCCGGATTCGAATCCTGGCTCGGGTGCCTTTCTGTGTGGAGTTTGCACGACCTCCCCGTGTCCGCGTGTGGGTTGCCGCCGGGCACTGCGAATTCCTCCCACAGTCCCAAGACACGCTGCTGCGTAGGGTAATTGGCCTGCTAAGTAAATTGCCCGTGGTGCCCTGTGATGGACTGGCGTTCCATCCTGGGCATACCCCTGCCTTGCGCCATGTGTCTGCAGGGAAAGGCTCCGGCTCACCGCAAACCTGTACAGGATTGAGCGGTTTCTGTCAACGAATGAAAGAATGTTACATCTTAACGGAGGGGGGCTCTTTGCGTGTTGTGTGTGAGTGCAGTGTTCGACAGCGGTGCCACCACCAGTGAGTGCGTCCCAAGCGCTGAACGGGACTTGCCAGTGCACAGTGCTGGTGACCGACTCGGTGTTCCCAGCCGACACGGTCCAGTCACTGCAGGAGACCTCACAAGCCCTGGTTTTACGTGTGCAACAGCAGGCTCAGAAGGTAGGTGTGTACGGTGGGCAGGTAGTAATTACCGATACGATTTCTAACGTGGGCGGCACGATGGCGTAGTGGGGTAGCGCTGCAGC
>JAZEWU010000040.1:3315207-3336630 GCA_036362915.1 Geotria australis
TTCGTCGCGACGCACCGAGCGCACGCAGTCGCCCATGCCCTCGTGCCGCGTGTTGATCGGCAGCAGCAGCACCTCGGCCGAGTTGGCGTCCGTGTTGTCGATGATCGTGCGGGTGCCCTGCGCGTGGTGCGTGCGTGCGGAGAGAGAGGCGGGGATGCGGGGAGTGTGGTGGGGTCGTGGGGAGAAGAGATGTGGTGGAAGGAGAGAACGGGTGAGTGAGTTGGTGGGTCGGCAAGCGGTTTTAGATGCTGAGGGTGTGAAAGATCGAATGGTTCCATTGATGATTAGGTCAGTACGTGGGTTAGTGAGTGGATGGATGAGTTGGTGAGCGGGTGGGTGGGCGAGTTATTTTGATTATTTTTGTCGGAAAATGGTTCCCCTATTAGGTGAGTATTGGCTGGGTGAGTGGCTGCATTATTTGACGAGTAAGCAGGCAGGCGAGCGTTTCAGATACTTGCTGAACGAGCCAAAGCGCGAACGGCCGTCGGACCGACGTTTAATCGCGCTACACCCCCCACAATCACCCCAACAAACGAAACCCCACCCTCAAAACAACACGGGCCGGCTCACCGTCCCGCCATACCCCCCAACGTTGCCACCCCGAACCCGCCGGCGCCGCGCCACACTCGCAAAGACAAAGACCCCCCATATAGCCTTAACAGACTGTAGGGGGCAAGTGCTGTTAGAGAGCACCTATGAAAGTCGACACGGCACACGAGCGGGTGGGTGACCAGCACCGCGCCCGGCCGCCTTTGTCTCCCTAGCAACAATATTTACACACCGCACCAGGTACTCATTTGAGGCCGAGTCGACCTCGGTAAAGGCCCAGGACCGGTTCAGAAAATCGTCACCCGTGTTGGCGGCTGCCGTGAGCGGTATTCGAACGTCGGGCCGCACCTGCACGTGCAGCCGGTGCACGGTCGTCTCCAGTGGGAACAGCACCACGTCGGCGACGAGCCCCCCGAAGAAGCGCGCCGCCAGCTCAGGGAGGCACGCCTCGAGCGCGTTCTCCTCGGCGGCGGCGGCCCTCGGCGCCGCGGCCCGGCTCCGCCGCCTGGCCGCCTCGATGGCCAGGCCGGCCAGTCGCTGCACCAGCGCGGCGATGGCGTGGTGCAGCAAGGCGTGCAGCAGCGTGGGCCCGGCCAGGAGGCGCAGGGGCAGGAGGCGCTTGCTCTGCGGGATGCCGAGGCCCAGCACGCGGCACACGCCCTCGCGCACGCACTCCAGGATGCCGGGGTTGTCGCGGATTATGTCGCTCTGGCGATCGCGAACGGGATGTTGGCGGTGGGCAGGAGGGCGGGGGCGGCGTGTGGATAGATAAATAGATGTTTATTATTACAGCAGGAAAAATTACCCAGTGGGTTTGCGAGCGCTTTACAGGATTCCTGCGACACGCAAATTTACAAAAAAAAAAGGAAAAATTAAAACATTACAAATTAACCAAACAAAAAAACACATTTACACACAGCATTGCACATCATTGATCAAATAAACGAGTAAAAATACGGTTATACATTGCGATGGACTTTACAGGTGCTCACTAAGAGCAACTGACCCTATAGTCTGGTAAAGTTATACGGGGATCTTCGTCTTTGGGTTGGCACATCTACGGTGGCCAGCACAACGTCTTGCCGCCTTTGTCTCTCGAGTGGGGATGTTAACACATTTAAGTTGAACGAGGGGAGGCCCAGGACCAGTTCAGAAAATCTTCACTGGTGTCGACCATAAATGAAAATCAAACTCGGATCACCGGGTTCGTAGCGCAGTGTGCTACACTACCACTCTCCCCACGTGCACACATATACACGTACCTGTACTGAGTCAATAAGACTTGCAGAGTAGAATGGCATGGTGACCAGGCACACGATCCTGCACAGAAACAGTGAGAGAACGCATTATAACATTTACACTAAACATTCCTGTATCCTATATAAGTTCAAACCATTTTATGGCTAATTAATTTGGAATTAGAATTGTAGGTTATTAATCATCCAGCCATTCGCACGATACGTTAAACTCCCTTAACCATGCACACACCAACTCTTTGACAACCACAACTGAATGCCAAAATACAACCACAACAATTAGAACAACAACCACATTAGATGCATGCTTAATGCTTATGGAATAGGGCTTTGTAAAAAGTCCCCAGTCGCAGCCGATTGGATGTTGAGGTGTCACGTGAGGACGCGGCTCACCCCTTCAGGAGCATGTGACCTGCTAGCTCCTTGAAGGTCCATTGCTGCGAAACCTCCCTTGCAAAAGGAAAAGGGGAGAGTTAAACACACAGTCACGAAGACCGTCAAGACGCTTAACCTTATCCACTCGGCGGAAAGTCAGCTATATTGGGACACTTGGTATAGCGTGTGCTGGGTACCTGGGTAGTTGTATGAGCTCTCCAATTATCCCTTCAACGCCAAGGCTGATGCCTTGCACTATAAAGGTGCTGCCCATGCCTTTCCATAAAGCGCGGATACCCTGGTTCACAAAAAGAAGAAAATATCAATATCATCAAACAGGTCATCCAGCCCAATGCTGTGGACGCCAGCACACCTTGCCATCGCCTTCCGTCCTTCTGCTAGCTACCGTAGCTGTTGTCAACTTCCCAAACACGGTTCGTTCTTACAACCTCACGATCACCATCTGAATTTAGGCCCTGCCCTTGCTACATCCCAGACCATCCTTACAGTGTCATCATCACCACCACTTTATGGCATTAGGTTTTCCTCATGGTCACAGACCACTGTCCTGTTACTCATTCCTCACCTGTGATCTTGTGAAGGAATACATTATTCTGATGACGGAGAAGGGTGTTAAGTGGTAGTTCTTGGCGTGGTAATTGATCTGTAAAACATTATAGAATGACACACAGTGACAACCGAATTGTTTAAGATTGACGTTCATGTATTGAATGTGCAAGGAATAAAAGTGAACAGAGGTGTATTTCGCAAGGGATTTATTAAACCTTGTTTTTTTTACGGTCACCAATTATGTTACAACATTTTGTCTATTTAGACCTATCACCCGGAATCTTCTTCTTCTTTGCGATTCTTCGAAGCACGATGGTCAGCTTCTGGACATCGTTGTCTGTCAGCTCGGCCTCGAAGTGTTTGGTAGAATTCGCAGGCAATACCAAGTATTACCTGACAGGGATCGCGACGTGAACGCGTCTACCTTGACCCCCATCACCCGGAATATATGTCATCTCATCAGATCTCAGAAGACAAGGAGTGATGAGCCTGGATAGTGCTTGAATGGGCAATCACCACGCATAACAAGTGTTACAGACTGTTGGGCTACGGGGTGGGCAGGAGAGGGCAGCGCAGCAAAATGTTGTATTGTACTTATATGCATCCACATTTATGCTCCCCGCCTTCACCAACCAGGTGAAGTATGGTCAAACCACCCCGACGGTCTGGACGGCCTGAGGAGGCCTTCAACAACTAGTAATCTGGTGATAAAGCAGGTAATACTACTGTGTATGAAACGGATGTGGTGGTGTTAATTTTATTTCCATACACTATTGTTGCGAGCTTAAACCGTCGATATCCAGGTTGACTCGGGTTGGCCGGTTGCCCCGCAATGATGGTGGTATTGTATTTATTTGGAATGTGGAATTTCCAAAACTGGCTCAGGGCCCTGTACTCGTTAGAGCCGAGAGACATTGTGACTCGACAGTAACTAGAGATGTCTGTGTTGCAAAAGTGTCACCTGGCATTGTCTCCGGATCACGATGCACGGATGAGCCAACACGTTTTCAATGAAGAGGCTGTAAAGACATGAGCAAGTGCGCAAATTTATAAGCTAATACAATTTGTGAGCATTTTCACATCTCAAGAAGTGACTGAACATGCAAAAATTAGCAACACAGTGTTTTTGCAGTGACGGATCATTATTGCTTGTGGACTATTTCAAAGTGGTAGGCTTCACATATGAAATGTCTATAATAGAAATACGAAGTACACTGCAGCGGCGCAGTAAGGTTGGATCCGTCATGATCAAGAGTTCAAATCAAGCTGTAAACCCTCTGTGATCTTCTCTCGTACGGCTGACGTAGGCGTTGAGCAACAACTATAATAATACATTAAGGTGGTGCAGCCTATATGATCAGTCTCCCCAAGTGTAGTGGGTTGATGTTGTGTCCACTCAGTAACCTATAACTGCACGAATATTATTCGCGTTAAATTTGGTTCTGCACTTGATTTGGAGTTTGCATGTTTTCCCCGTGTCCGCGTGGGTTTTCGCCAGGTACTCCCGTTCCCTCCCACAGTCCAAAGACATGCTGCTGCATAGGTCAAATGGCCTGCTGACTAAATTGCCCCCGGTGCCATGTGATGGACTGGAGTCCCATCCTGGGTATATTCCTGACTTGCGCCCTGTGTCTGCCGGGATAGGCTCCGGCTCACCACAACCCTGTACAGGATTAAGCGGTTTCTGACAACGAGATGGGACTGGATTTGGATACACTCTCGGTGGTGGGAAAGGGAGCAAGTGCTGCCCTCTACTGTGTTACACGTACGTCACTTCATGGGATTTCATAGGTAGAAGCGTTCACGTCGCGATCCCTGTCAGGTAATACTTGGTATTGCCTGCGAATTCTACCAAACACTTCGAGGCCGAGCTGAAAGACAACGATGTCCAGAGGCTGACCATCGTGCTTCGAAGAATCGCAAAGAAGAAGATAGGTAGCTAAGATATATATATAGTACAGCGCATTGTTCAATAAAAAGACAGCCCAGTGGACTATTTGTCTAAGGACATGACATCTTTAGCAAATTTAGGATAACATTTGTCAAAATAGACAAATATATACATTCGTTGAATTACATTACCTCGTCAGACCGATGCCAAAGCCAGCAAATCTTTGCAGGTTTTCTGTAAGAAACAGGCAAAATACACCTACATTCATCCAAGTAGCTAAACAATCTCAACACACATTACATTGGTACTGTACAGTATGAGCATGTAGCGATGCATGGATTAAGCGAAATCGATTTTCACGATCACGACTCGTGCGAAGAATTACGCAAGACGGTGGCGAAATTTCATTTCATGCCAATTGCTTGCAAACTAGAATTGTCATGCTACCGTTTAGCATTCAAGCTAAAAGACAAACAAAATTGTACGAAAAGAGAAACCGAGACAGAGGTTAATAGTTTTAAGAATCCAATTTTGATCGAATCCATGGAAATTATTTGGATCACTGGGGTCTGATTCATGATTAGGCCACTTTAATGTAGCTACATTTCTATACCCATCAAGGAAAAACCCACGGAGCCTCTTTTTCAGGAGGGACCCTGACATTAGAATGTTTAGCCGGTTCCTTCAAGAGATGTGTTTATAACTATGCACACAGAGAACTGAATTTTGATGCATATTTAGAATAGCTTCTTAATGTGTAAAGCTACTCCACAGTGACTTTGGGGTGTGCTATAGTCACGGTTTGACAAAACAAAATTGTTAGCATTTTGCTTTTTAATCCTAGTATTTTTAAACCCTTGTTGTTGTGTTCCAGTCCATGTAATATGCCAACACCGGGGTCAGAGAGAAACGGCATTTCGATCCGCTATGTCCTGTACATATGGCAGAATTGACAATAAAGTTGAATTGATTGATAACGCCACAGGGTTAATGCCCGGGGCTCACGGTGCCAGATCAAGGCACCTTTAAAATACGTACATACTTGCTGTCAATATATGCCAGAAGCTATGGGACTTAAGCGTCTGTTAATCAGTGTCCAACGCTTATAGACGACGACCCATTCATCCATCCATTATCAGGAACTGCTTAATCCTATACAGGGTCGCGGTGAGTCGGAGCCTATCCCGGCAGACACAGGGCGCAAGACAGGGCTATACCCATGATGGGACGCTAGTCCATAACAGTACAGACAACGCCCACGGCACGTTTATAATAATTTCAATTTATATAGCGCCTTTCACCCGAGGGTCACAAAGCGCTGCAAAAGGGCCGCGAAGAGGACGGCATGTCAACAGCGAAAGAAAAAACAATAAAAACCAAAGCAACAGAAAATAAATGATTAAGGCTACTTCGCGAGTATTCATGATAAGACAGTACTGTACAGGGTTGTTGTTTGCGATTCTTCGAAGCACGATGGGTGGTGAACCGCCGAGTTACGAGCAACAGTAATGACATGAGCGACCACCCTTCAAAGGTCATACAGCACAGTACCACCGCAAACAGACCACACCGCAAGCAACAACTCGGACAGACGTCTCCTCAGACTAGAACACAACGCCAGCAAACATTTACAAGAAGTGTAACGTTACCGTTGGAAGATCCTTCCGATGTGAAGCTCTCGCCCTTGTAGGCTGCTACGGACCCCGGGCTCTGGCCTAGCGGCCCTACCGCTGAGGGTGACGAAAACCCGGCGAGGCTCCTAGGCCGAACGTGTCCCCGCGCCCGCCTCTCTGCTTGCACCTCGGCTAATAGCCTCTGCTGCATTGCCAAGACCTCGTCTTCTCCTCGTCGGCGTCCCGCTCCTCCCCGTTCTTCCTCCTCCTCCTCATCGTCGTCTTCATCATCGTTTTCATCATAATTCATTCCCCACCTATCAGACATGGCGAGTGCTCATTTAACGTCGTGCTTCCGTGTTGTGTTGCAAAAAAGGCGATTCCGATCCGTTGCTCGCCATCCGCACAGATCGATTCTACTGACTTAGTTAACGTTGTCGTCAAAGTCGATTCCCGCAAATCGTTACCGGTATTTGATTCCGGACGACGCCGACTGTCTTGCGGTTGTTATTGTACAGGTGAGTAGATGGAGGAATCGGATATGAGATTCGAATGTAGTTTGATCGATGTGTGGTCATCGATTTACATACTTCATTCATTCATAAGCAGTTCCTGTGTAATCCTGTAGAGTAGACTAGCTGTAGTCTACAGTCCACGGTGTAGACTACAGTGTAGACTGTAGACTCTACAGTCGGAGCCTATTCTGGCAGACACAGGACGCAAGAGAGGGCTATGCCCAGGATGGGACGTCAGTCGATCATAGGGCACCCGGGGTGATTTAGTCAGCAGGCCAATTCACCTGGACAGCACCAGTGTATTTAGAGTGTGGGAGGAAACCGGAGTGAGTGGGTGGGTCAGTGGGTGGGTGAGTGGGAGGGTGGGTGAGTGAGTGATAGCAATATGTGTTTGGACTGTGGGAGGAAACCGGAGTACCCGGTGAAAACCCACAGAGACACGGGGAGAACATGCAAACTTCACACATAAAGGCACCCGAGCAGAAAATACCCAGTGAGCTTGCAAACTCTGGAAACAGTAAATCCTGCGATACAACAAACGTGCGAAAAAAATAACATAAACAATACATAAAATCAGAGAGTAATGCAACACATTTAACAAATCTCTTTAATCCCCTTAAGACTTAAGCTATAATCATAATGTAAACAACAATACACAGTTTTGCACAAGACAAAAATGTAACCGTGAGATGGGAATAGGTAGAAGCTTTTTGCGAATAGCGTGGAAAAGCATATGCAGCCCTTGCAACCACCTATCACTTTGTAAAATTGCAGCTAGACAGAAATGTTAATTCTAATAAGGATCTAAGGTGACTACGAAAGTAATGACTGTAGCTTCAAGGTCACAGCAATATTGTTCCAAAAACAAGGGGCAGGCAAGGATAGATATATGTTTATTATTACATCAGAAAAAATATCCAGTGAGCTTGCAAACACTTAATAGACATTCCTGCGACACAACAAACACGCGAACTGACAAAACAGGAAGGGAAGGCATGGAAGGACACATATCAATACAAATCCTAATGTGTTTTTTATTGAAGGAAAACGATTATCGCGGATCTTTTACGTTACGATATATCGTTGTATCGTCATATCGTGGCAACCACGACCTCGGAGGCAGTGTTATGTCAATAGCTCTCTGCATGGCTGAGAGCATTAAGCGGAATGTTACCATAGTAATAAAGGACGCCAGCCGCCTTCTAAAGCCTCGGTCTATAGACTCTGCCACTAAGCGGCCGACAGATCCATTCGTGTAGCTGTTTGTGCGTTACATATTAAATATGCAGGAATGTTTAATCCATTATCCCGGGTTAAAACTTACAGCTGTCCACAGTTAGACAACAAAGACAGCTCTGCTTTAAGGTAAGTTGAACGAGCAACTACCGTGTTTGGTACAACTGAGATCATGCTGGGTGGCGCAGCGGTTAGGGCGACCTACATTTTCTTTGGTTAATTAGTTATTTTATATTTTATATTATGTGTTTCTAAATTCGGGCGGCACGGTGGCGTAGTGGGTAGCGCTTCCGCCTCACAGCAAGAAGGTCCCGGGTTCGAATCTCGGCTCGGGGTGCCTTTCTGTGTGGAGTTTGCATGTTCTCCCCGTGTCCGCGTGGGTTTTCGCCGGGCGCTCCGGTTTCCTCCCACAGTCCAAAAACATGCATAGGTTAATTGGCCTGCGGACTAAATTGCCCCCGGTGCCCTGTGATGGACTGGCGTCCCATCCTCGGTGTTCCCCTGCCTTGCGCCCTGTGTCTGCCGGGATAGGCTCCGGCTCACCGCGACCCTGTATAGGATTAAGCGGTTTCTGAAAATGAATGAATGAATGTTTCTAAATTTGCATGTTCGTTGTGTCGCGGTAATCCTGTAAAGAGCTGTCGAGCTCACTGGGTATTTTTTTCTGCTGTAATAATAAACATCATCTATCGATCTTATTTAACTCCAAGTCTTTCTTCTTCGTCTGTGAATGTGACAGTCAGCGAAGTCGGTTGCAGACCGAGCGACCAACGTATTTACCAACTCTCGGGGTGACCGGCTGATATGGCCGGGCGCGCGAAACCGAGACCCGTTCCTTCAAAGGCACCGCGGTTTGGAATCGTGTGTGAAGCTCAAAGGCAGCTCCTTATGCAGCGAGCGAGCGAGGTGGCGGAGAGAAGAGCCCACCAGAGGCTGGCTCATCTCGGCACAAATCCGTGAGCGCACTCACAAAACAACAACAATTATCACTGATGGTTGCTCTTCAGAGCTGTTCTCTCGGGATAGCCGTGTCGAAAGATCTCCCACGTTGGAAGCATAACCCCTGACGATGCTTCCAACGTGACAGGCGAAACGTCGCGAAGGAGAGAGAGGTGAACAGTCGACATGGTCATCTTAAAAGGACATCTGTGGAAAGAAATTCTCTTACATCGAGCTGTAAAAACTTACATCAGCACACAGCCTATGTATTATCAAAATTAGGTGACGTTACAGGCAATGGACCTTTTCTTTTTGTAAACGTGGCTGTTTGTCTGTGGCGCGTTTGTGTTTTCTCGCTCGCACGCACGCACGGGCGTGTTGTCGTAGCGATCCACTGCTTGTGACGGAGGAGTTCGTTCATCGCTACAACTCTCATCAGCACTCCGCGCAGGACAGAGACAGTCTGAACAACACGGCACAGGCGATGCTGGCCCGCTGTCGAGTGAGTGACACGCAATACCAAGATTCACACGAGACAAAGATTCCCCCATTCAGAATGTTGGAGCAAGTGCTGCCAGCCAGCACCTGTTACGGCTGGCACGACACGTGGCCAGTACCAAAACCGGCAGCGCTTTGTATCCCCAGTGGCAATGTTTACACACCGCGCCGGGTACTCATTTGCGGCTGGGAATCAAGGTAGTAGCGTTCACGTCGCGATCCCTGTCAAGTAATACTTGGTATTACCTGCACATTCTACCAAACACTTCGAAGCCGAGCTGAAAGACAACGATGTCCAGAAGCTCAACAGATGCCAGAAGCCCCTCAGTCTGGAGCAAGAAGAGAGGCCAATGCCCGCCTTTAATGCCAGCACTGACTATTATATTTCTAACTGTTAAAGGGCTGTCTGCAACTAGAGAATAACTTGTTGCAATGGGAGACTGTCATATAACCATCACGCTTCGAAGAATCGAATTAGAATTTGCGGCTCAGTAGACCTAGGGGAGGGCCGAGACAAAATAATGATCTGAAGACCCTCCAACTAAAGGGAGTTGGTGTCAGAAACGACATCCAGCCGTAGAATTCTGCTCCAATGGCAGGAAACCGCACAACCCGAGTTAACCTGGACACCGGCCGTTAAATCGGCGACAACGTGCTGACGACTGAAACGTTTCCTCTCGTTTAGCGGCGCGCGGGGATTTGTACGAAAGGACGCGGCCCACACGTGAATTTGCCCAGCGCCTGGACGGAGCTTTCCCTCCTCTCTCAGTGCAGCGGAGCCACGGGGATCGGTGAACGCACACACGACGCAGCACCCCGCCGTGTTTTCCGGTCGCGCCGCGCGTTGCCCGGTACGGGTGCCCGACGTTTCGCTGGCACGTGCCGCGAGCTGCTCCGGGAGCTGAGCGAGCCCGTCCCCGGCACGTGCGGCGTAAACGTCGGACAACCGTAACGAGCGGCACAATCCGAAAACGCGTTGGAGAACGAAGCAGCAGTAGTGAAGTGCTCCGGAAGCAAGACGCTCGGTCCTCGACTTACGACGTATGCGACTTACGACGGCCGTCGCAGTAACCCTATTATATCATTTTCGAGTCCCGACGGTTGATTGTAAAGTCTAACGACGACCGCTCCAACCGCGGTACGTTAACATCGGCTGGCCGCGCTGCCGCAATGCGGCCATATTTGTTATTGTCTGGGGTCTCGGTCTGTGTTTGGGTGTCTAGCAGCTGGTCGTGTCTTGTTTACAAACGGTTACAAGGGTATTTTCGACTTACGACCAAATCGACTTACGACGGGGGGTCATCAGAACGTAATCTGGATGATTTTAGCCAAGGAATGGGAGGCATCTGAGAGGTCCACCGAGGAGGTGGAGCGATGAAGCCCGCTCGCGTGCCAGTGCAGGATGGACCACAGCATCACATCGCGCCGTCGTAAGAGGCGGCAGTGACTTGAGGAGGCCTTCATGCAGCAGTGGAATCACCTGAACTGATGATGATTACGATGATGACGATTTTATGGCCTTTAATGTCGTTGCCGGTATAAACGGCCGTTATCCAGGTTGAACCGAGTTGGCCGGTTGCCACCTTTGGTGGGAGTATTGGAGCAAAATTGTACAACCCTTCCAGACACCGACCTCATTTAATCGTAGGTTCCTCGCATCGTTATTTGCCTGAAACCGCCACTCAGACCCGTTCACCAAGGGAGAGACCCTGGCAGGGGCGCGAGACTCCAGGTAACAACAACAAGAACCACCGCCATTCGCCACCAAGTGGCGGTGACGTCCCCACAGCGCCTGTGCCAGGCCATATGCACCTTGAGGCCACGTGAAGTGTCGAAGGCTCGCCGACAGGAGGTCACAGGACAGACCCAGGTGTCATGGGCTGCCTGACCGAGGTTACAACAAAGACAAAGATCCCCCCCGTATAGCCTTAACAGACTGTATGGGCAAGTGCCGTTCGCGAGCACCTATGAATGTCGACACGGCACACGAGCGGGTGGGTGACCAGCACCACGCCCGGCCGCCTTTATCTCCCTAGTGGCAATGTTTACACACCGCACCAGGTACTCATTTGAGGCTGAGTCGACTTAGGGGAGGCCCAGGACCGGTTCTGAAAATCCTCACTGGTAACAATACGTCTTCTAGCATGCATTGGAACCTCGATCGTTCATTCGTAACTCGGCGTACACCGTGTGCTTGTGTTCGCAGAAGCTTTGCAAACGCTGTGCGCTTCCGCCGAACAGACCCAGCCGGAGCCGGCCGTTACGTCTCCGCTGCTATCCCTGGCCGAGTGGGCCATCGCTCAGCTGCTCCGCGACGGGCCGAGGTTGCACGCTCTCCCCGTGCACGCGACCAACACGGCGCAGATTCACCTGAACCTCCTGCGGGTTACGTGGCGCAACGTGGACAATTGCGTCGTCTTGTCTGGCTGTGTGTGTGTACATCCATCCGTCCATTTTCAGAAACCGCTTAATCCTGTGTACAGGGTCGCGGTGAGCCGGAGCCTATCCCGGCAGACACAGGGCGCAAGGCAGGGGAACACCGAGTCCATCGCAGGGCGCCTGGGAAAATTTAGTCAGTACGCCAATTAACCTGGCAGCATGTCTTTGGACGGTGGGAGGAAACCGGAGTGCCCGGCTAAAACCCACGCGGACACGCGGAGAACATGCAAACTTCACACATAAAGGCCCCCCGAGCCGAGATTCGAACCCGGGGCCTTCTTGCTGTGAGGCGGCAGCGCTACCCAGTACGCCACCGTGCCGCCCGTGTGTGTACATACGCAGCCCCGTTACTAATCCACTGATGGATGAGGGCCCATTGAGGTGACTACCCAACGAGTTCTGTGATGTCACACTTCCGGGGCTGTTCCGCGGCTTTACACTTGTTGAGCACCTCCAGCCCAATATCAAATATAAGCCTCACGGTCATTAATGTAATTCTTAAGGGCACCACGATCAACCTCATCGTCACCAATAACTGCAACACAACTTCTCATATCCGTTTGGTTTTCCCACTGCCTCGAAGTGAACATTGGACGTGGTAGAGTAGGATTACACTTGTAGAATTAATTTATATCAGTGGTCCAGACCGAGCTCATGACACTTGTGTGATGTCATTTGGCTGTCTGCAGCTGTGCGAATGTGTCTGCGTGAGACTCTACTGCCTGAAGCTGACAGGAATCGCCCCCGAATGTAACGTCTTCGAGGAATACATCGACGGTGAGCGGTTTGTTTCAAAACGTGACTTAACCGGATAGACGGTTATTATTACAGCTGAAAATACCGAGCGAATTTGCAACTTCTGGAAGCGGGATTCCTACGCAGTACTAAACTGTGTTAAAGCCAGCAGAGGGCTGTAGTCAAACTCAGGTCGCCTGGGTTCAAAGTTCAGCGAGCTGACCGCTGCGCTCTAACGCGCGCTCCCCCCTACCCACAACAGCAGGCGCGTCGCAGCCGCGGGTGTTGCGGGTGTTGCGACACCCGCACTTTCACAGAAACATGATTCCATCCCCCCCCCAACTTTTTCCTGCGCAACAGGACTCGTTGAACTCGAGGGCGCGTACTCCCTCGTGCCGTGCGCTCGCCTCTCTCTCAGCATCGTCGTCGCCAGCGTCGCGGAGTCGAGCTGCCCTCCCGAGAGCGCCTCCGGCCAATTCCTCCGGCGGTCTATGACGCTGTGGCTTCGTGTGCGGGATTGGCGACGCGACGATGGTGTCGAACGGCGGCGGCATCAGCGGCAGATGCAGATGCTCCTGGCACGGGCGCTGGACGGTGCCCGGTCTATCCGCGCAGATGGCTGGTGAGTTTGTCCCCCCTCGCGATTCAATCCCGGTTGCGTTGCTGAGATGAGGCGGCGTTTACGTTGGCGCACTCTGCAGCCGGCTGCGATAATGCAATGGTGATTTGTGGCATTTGTGTAGTAGCGCCTTCTCGCCCAGAGGTCCCAAGGTGCTGCAGGAAAGAGGGGAGGGTCGGGGGGAGGAGGCAGCCCCGCGGTCAGGCGACGCCAACCAGTGTCCTTCTTTCGAATTCGATTCTTCGAAGCGTGATGGCTACATGACAGTTTCCCATTGTAACAAGTTCTTCTTTAGTTGCAGACAGCCCTTCAACATTTAGAGATATAATCGTCAGTGCTGGCCTTAAAGGCGGGCATTGGCCTCTCTTCTTGCTCCGGACTGAGGGGACTTCTGGCATCTGTTGAGCTTCTGGACATCGTTGTCTTTCAGCTCGGCTTCGAAGTGTTTGGTAGAATTTGCAGGTAATACCACGTATTACTTGACAGGGATCGCGACGTGAACGCTTCTACCTTGATCCCCTTCTTTTCTGTGAGACGCAGATGTTATCACTGTGCCACCCTGTCGCCGCACACCCCTGTGTTAGATCACGTTTCACCGGAAGATGAGACCACAGCTAGCACTCGTGAAATCCTGTAAACAGACAGCCGGCGTGATAGATGTGCAGAGAAACACTATCTGTGATAATGCCTCTGCCTACCCATATCAATCCTGGCTAGTAAAAAAAAAAAACCAAGGCCCCCAACGCATACTGACGCGACACACTTCCACTTATGTTTATTCTATTTGGCTTCTCAAGTAATGGCTGTTTACACCATGGCATATTCAGGGCCGAAAGTAATTCACGATCGTATCACAACCCACGTTCCTAACCCACTTTGCAACTGAACGCTTCGTCAACTTTCTTACGGGTACGCCGTACCGGACCGCGCCGGCTTACTTTCACCTCTGGCTATATTCGCCATTCACGCGTATTCCCAAGAGCAAACAGCGGCTTCTGCCCGTGGTCATTCTAATCGACGGCGCTCCTTGCTGCAGGCCTCAAGCCGTGGTGGGCCTCCTCATAATGGGCGACGCGGCAGCAAACGGGCCTCCGTTCATCCTCCGAGAGCTGCAGCTAAGCTTTGTTGGCGTCCCGCCTTCTGAGAAGGTACGGGCCTCCCAAAGCTCTGACCCCAAATCACCTGGAGACTTGGCTCTCACACAGGTCATAACGCTCAAAGATCCGCCACATAGCCTTAACAGACTTTAGGGTCCAGTGCTGTTGGCGATAATCTGTAAAGGCCTGCAAGGGACACACAGGTTCAACTCAACGCTAGGTGCGGCGCATTGCAGACGTGGAGAAGAGGGGTCCCAAAGGCGGAGAGATAATATTCTGAGACACGGAGGAACTGAGAGAGAGAGAGAGACGGAGGGGAAGACTGCTCTGCAGAGCTGCTCTTCCGGGATAGCCGTGTTGAGCGTTGCTCCCCACTTGGGAGAATCTAACACTGGTTAGTTTTATACGCAGGCTTTCACGACCGAAAGGTACCGATTACAAATCCTGGCAATGGACGTGAGGAATAAATGTTAGAGCAGTCCTTGAAGAAATCGTTAGTGAACCAAAGGGAGCCCAGGTGACTGAAAGGCTGAGACTGTAGGAGCAGGACCCTGATGGTTAATCGGCCAATCAGCCATCGATCTGCTGGCAGAAGGAAGGACGCGACGGTGCGGCGTGGTGGCATCTCTTGACCTTTGTGTTGGTGGCGTGTGTGCGTGTGTGCGTGCGTTAGGGGCTCGGTGAGAGTGGAGGCCTCGCTCTCCTCTGGCTGTGGCCCTGGCAGCTGTCCTGCACCTTCCCCTCAATGCTCACCGACGTAGCCCTGCACGGCTGCACAGCCGAACTACGAAAGAGGGCCCTCGTTGGCCAAGCGAGCTCAGCTGACGAGGCCCTCGAACCATGTGACCCCGGACTGGGGCCAAAGGGTGGTGGACTTTTGCAGCTCGCGCAGCTCAACCACGGTGATGACGACGGTGATGATGATGATGATGCTGATTTTTTTAACGTATTTTTTCTGTTTTAAGCTATATATTTGAATGGGTGTGGGCAAGGATGATGCTGATGATGTTGCTGATGGTGACGATGATGTTGGTGCTGATGGCAGTGGTCACGCCGGCGTCATTGTGCGTCCATGGCTGTGTAAGTGTTGTGCACCCGTCGATATGTTGGAAAAAAACGAGCACACACAGCACCTGCCTTCAGCGATGTTACCGACGTTTCGCTGCGTGGAACTTCCAGCGAAACGTCGGTAACATCTTTGAAGGCAAGTGCCGTGTGTGCTCGTTTTTTTTCCAACATATCGACGGGTGCACCACACTCGCACACCTTTTCACGTGACCTAAACTCGTAAACAGAGCTTCACTACGGAGATAACATTGCTCACGAAATCCTTCGAGTTAATGCTATTAGTATTATTATTAACCCCTTGACCCGGCCGCTTCCTCCGTCGCCACAGCAGATGCCGCTGACTCCCCCGACTCCGCCGACCTCCCCGTCTCGCTGAGCACCGCGGTGCGCTGCTCGTCCGCCCGAGCTCTGTGCCGCCTCTGCCGCGCCCTGCAACGGGCGGGCCGGGGAGCCGGGGCCTCTCCCCGAGGGCCTCCGAAGCGGCCGCCTCTGCCGCCCAACGACGGGGACCCGTTCGTCCAGACGGCCCTGAGAGGCCTGGGCATCGCGGCGGAGCGCGAGGCGGACCTGGCGGTGCGCGCGGCCTGGCGCCTCGCCCAGGTACGGGACGCCGACGACTCCGGTTTCCTCCCACCACCGTCCGAAGACACGCTGCCAAGTTTAATTTGCCTACTGAGTAAATTGCCCCAGGTGCCCTGCGACGGACTGGCGTCCCCATCATGGGTGTAGGCCCTGCCTTGCGCCCTGTGTCTGCCGGGATAGGCTCCGGATCACCGCGACCCTGTACAGGACTAAGCGGTTTGTGAAAATGGATGGGTGCCGAGTCGCCGGTTGACCGGCGGTGCAAGTGGGCATTAGACTGCCAAGAGGGGGCGATGCCATGCACACTACAAAGCCACGTAATGCGATTCTAACTTTTAACCACATTACTTGTTTTTTTTGCCCACACGTACATACACACAGGAGGAGTTCAGTTACTCAGCGGGACCACTGACCGGCACTACGGGTTCCGCCCTGGCCAATCTGCTGTGCGGAACACGAAGAGACCACCAGCCACCGCCACCATCACACAAGGACGAAGACCACGGCCAGACAGCGCCTACGACCAGGACCTCCCGAAGAAATCTGCGGCAGCCACCTCAACCGTCCACGGAAAAGCTTCCTCGGATTTCCATCCCTGCCGTGCGAAAATCTGGCCCCTCTCTCCTGGAGAGGGCCGACCGTGACCTACGGCAGATTGTGGACGGGCAGTTCGCCGGCTGCTGCGAGTGAAATATTGGCGTGGTAACTGAAAGTCCCGCCCGAGGCGGTTTGATTCCCCTCTCCATAAGCCTTTCTGTGTGGAGATCGTGTGTTCGCTCGCTCCCTGTTCTGCGCGGGTGGCCTGCGGGTTCTCCGGTTTCCTCCCACAACTAACAAAAGACACTCGTTAATCGATTGGCCGACAGCATCATAATATATAGGACGCAGTGTCTGGCGGGTTGGCGCCGGCTAACCGCGTGGCTGACTCTCCCTCCCGCCCCCCACGCCTCACTCCCACTCATCCTGGAGTCGTTCCCTCTTCAAGTACAAACTTTCAAAATGTAACGTGTGCCACGCGTTATAAATTGAATTCATGGTTTAAATGGGTGTGTTTGGCAGTGATGCAGTGAGGCTGGATCTGGGTTGGTGGATCGTACGAACGAACGCAGGGAAATGAACCACCTCGGGCAGGACCTTCCTTCTGCGACGTGCCGATGTTACCGCTGCATAGACACCCCTCCGACACCGTCGTTTGCGTTGGTACTTTCGAACGTTTGTTGTGTCAATGCAGCAATCCCGCATCCAGAGCTTGCAAGCTCACTGGGTATTTTATGCTGTAATAATAAACATCTATCTGTATCTATCTGCCTGAGTGGCAAACAGCTCTGAAGAGCTGTATTACTGTTAGCAACGTGCTTAATACAAAAGTAAACGTCGGAGACAAACGTCCATAGCCTCTAACTCTAAACCGTAACCTCTAAACCATATAACCACCAAACTCTAACCGTAAACATCTAAGCCCTGGGGTTGAACCCTGATTCTAAGCGCGGCCGGCTCAGAGCTCTTGACCTCTGCTCTGGGCCATGACCTCTGCTCTGGGCTCTGTGTAAACAGCAGATGGCGCCAAAGAACGACATTAGTGCAGGCCTGTCCGGCATGAACGGCTCGTAGTGGCCCGTCTCTGGACTGCAGAGTGTTGTTAAATATGAACTGTGCCTTTGAATAACCGTAGAAATGTAATAAGACTTGATAAACACGGTATAAAGGCGGCAGGGTATAAAGGCAAGCACCACTGGGTATGTTGTCTACTGTAATTACAAACATCATCTATCTATCTACAACAATAAGGGGGATAATCGGACAGTTGGCAACCCGAGCTGAGACCTACGGTTGCCATCTGTCCAGTTCTTCCCAGGATCGAGCGCGGTTTTAGTGATTCTCGGGCTCGAGACGAAATTAAATGATGACCCCCTTAACCACACACTTATTAAAAAGCACTGAATTCTCCCAATGAATGTTGCAACAACGGACTTCAACTTTAATCTTAGAATTAACAGATTTATTTTAACAGAGCACCGAGGAATAAACAAGCATCCTTGCATACGTCCATCCGCCCGTTGTCATAAACCGCTTAATCCTGTACAGGGTCGCGGTGACTAAATTAATTGTGAAATTATTGTGGAATTGTCTGTATGCTGAACGCTCGGCTAAGCGGCCAAGGGGGCCCTGCAATTACCTGGGTTGCCCCATTATTAAGACCGCTAGAGTCCAGAATCGTCCTCCTATAGACGCAGCTGTTCTGGAAGATCTGTACGTTTTCACGGTTAAATTGTGTTTATTACTACAGCAGAAAATACCCAGTGAGCCTGCAAGCTCTGGAAGCGGTATTCCTGTGAAATAACATACGTTTCGAATTAACCAACATAAACAACACGGACCAAGTCGCAGTGTGTGGAAAAATATTGGCGCCGGCTTACCGCGTGGCTGCCTCCCCCCAACCCCCGCCTCTCTGCGGTTTCCTCGCGCCTCTGAGTCGTTCTCTCTTCGAATGAATACCCTTGAAATTGAAGGCATATGTGCCACGCGTTCTAAACTGTATTTATTTTAATTGAATTATTACATTCCTCGCTCGATATGTCCCGTTTTTGTGCGGGAGAGGTGGCAACTCCAGCTGAGGCCCTATCTCATCCCTCGCACGAGGAGCCATGCCAGCTACGCCACTGTGCCAAACTTACTCCGTTATCTTTGTTTATTCACGGATAAGAGGGGTGACCTGGAAGTGGCGTTATCACGGATAACCGAAATAGTTATTGAAGATAAAATCCAAGCAAGAAATTGTTACCTTTCAGATTTGGATGATCTTGTGGACATATGGGCTAACGCGATTTTCGCTATTCCGAGAAAATCTATGTTTTATTGTTAAACTATTTATTAGTTGCATTAGGAACATATTTTAGGCTGAGTCGACCTAGTGGAGGCCCATGAACGGTTCAGATAATCGTCACTGGTGTTGGTGGCCGTGACTGGGAATCGAACTCGTGTTGCCGGGTTCGTAACGTAGTGCATTAACAAGCTACACTAGCGCACACAGACGCGTATACAGAGGCACACACAGGCACACATTTAAATAGAGACACACATAACAAACATAGACATATGGGCAAAAAACATTCGACCTTACACACCATACGCCTAATTGCTGTTGGCGAGCATCTATTACATTGGCACTGTAGGGAGCTCAGGTGGGTCATCTGCCAGTCAACTCAGTCCGGCAGCCCGTGACACCTGGGTCTGTCCCGTGACCTCCTGTCGACGAGCCTTCGACACTTCACGTGGCCTCAAGGTGCATATGGCCTGGCACAGGCGACGTGGTGACGTCACCGCCACTTAGTGGCGAAAGGCGGTTATTGTTGTTGTATGTATGTTGACTCTACAATTTGTTGAGGCTATACGGTTGGTCTTTGTCATGTACATACAGCGTTAGTGCAGCGGTTAGCGCGCTGCGCTGCAAACCCGGCCAGCCAAGTTCGATTCCGGCTCGCGTCCAATAACACAATAGTACTTGGTACGGTGTGTGAACATCGTCACGAGAGAGACAAAGGCGGCCGGGCGTGCGTCTGTCCAACCACCCCCTCTGTGTGCAATGCCGGCCTTCATAGGTGCTCCCCGCTAGCAGCACTTGCCCCGACAGTCTGTCGAAGGCTATACGGGGGATCTATGTCGTGTCTGTGTGTGTCCACCGACTCCCAAATCAGGCGCAGGCTGACAGTCACAATGTTTGTCTCAAGCCACACTCACTTCTATCCAATGTGACCTTGACACAACCCAGACCCTCGTCCGAACGCCCCCAACCTCCAACGACCCCACTCTAGCTCCCACCAGTCAATCACACTGCCCCCTCTTTAAAACCTTCAGGCAACACCTTTTAAGGAGCCACTTTTTATATATATATAAGCGGGTTTTAGGAGGGTGGGATTGAAGGGAGGGGAGAGTGTTTCAGATCACATCGATCCGCGTGTTAGACTGTTAACCATCACTAGCAGAGCAGGGGAACATTGGGGAGACATGGGACACGCACGTTTGCAGACGGAGGCGTGTTCACGCACTGCTGCTGCAAGCCCGCTCACCTCTGTTACTGATGTTAAACGGTGCACATCTGCTGCACGCGGCTATGCTGCAACGTTCACATATTACACGTATAACTGTCAGCATCATTGAGAATTGCCTTTAATAGCTGATCTTTCGAGATAGCAGTGTCGAGCGTTCCTCCTCCTCTTCTTCGCGACGAAGTATGGTTGAACCCCTATTATCGACAAGCCATGTTTGATGTCGGTGATGTTGATGCCAGTGATGTTGATGTTTGTGAAGTTGACGTTAATGTCAGTGCGGTAGCGATAATAATAATAATAATAATTCAATTTATATAGCGCCTTTCACCCGAGGGTCACAAAGCGCTGATGGGGCCACGTTGCTGCCAGTCATGTTGATGGCAGTAATGTTGATGTCCGTGTTTGTCTTTAAGGAAGTGACGGCTATCTTAGGGGACGCTGGCAGATTTTTGCCGCTCTTAAGATTGCCAGTTTAATGACCTTTCAGTGAATTCGAAGCAGCCTTAATCATTTAATTTTCGTTGCTTTGGTTTTTATTAGCTGTTTTTTTTCCCTGTCGTTGTTGACATGCTGTTCTCTCCGATGCCCTTGTGCAGCGCTTTGTGACCCTCGGGTAAAAGGTGCTCTACAACGATGTCCAGAAGCTGCCCATCGTGCTTTGAAGAATCGCAAAGAAGAAGATTATTATTATTGTTGATGCCGCTGATGTTGATGTTTACGTGAGTGTTGGTAGTGATGGTGATGGGGCCGCGTTGATGGCAGTAATGTTGATGTCGGCTGTGTCGAGCGCCCACCCTGCGGTCAAACACCCCCTCTGAGTCCTAATGCGACACGTATTGATCTCGCGGGGCATTATACGGACGCACGGGACCATGATCAAATGTGCTTCCACACAAACCCACGGTCCCCCGCCTCTAGGCCACGCGGCTCACTCAACGATGAGCGGAGCCGCGACGGATGGGCTGCAGCTGCATCGTCGTCGCTCCTGTTTGTTGTTGGTGTTTACCGAGCATTTGGGGGTCAAGGTAGAAGCGTTCACGTCGCGATCCCTGTCAGGTAATACTTGGTGTTGCCTGCGAATTCTAGAAAACACTGCGAAGCCGAGGTGAAAGACAACGATGTCCAGAAGCTGACCATCGTGCTTCGAAGAATCGCAAAGAAGAAGAAGACCAAGCATTTGTTGTTGGTTAGATCGGTCCCTATGCCTCCGCAAAGTCCCGATTTAATAACAATAATAATAGCGTTTTATATAGCGCCTTTCACCTTGAGGGTCACAAAGCGCTGCACAAGGGCGGCGAAGAGAACGGCATGTCAACAATGAAAGAAAAAACAACCAATAAAAACCAAAGGAACAAAAATGTAATGATTAAGGCTGCTTCGAATATACTGAAA
>JAZEWU010000040.1:3336660-3360330 GCA_036362915.1 Geotria australis
TTTTTTTAAACAATATGATTATTTAATTGGTTAATTCGCACGTTTGTTGAATCGCAGGAGTCTCGATTCCAGAGCGACACCTGCTGTTAGCGCGTGGAGCGTGAACACACGTAAACACATAGTAAAGCTCTGTTTAAGCAAGTGTTGTATACCCGTCGATATGTTGGGGAATCCAGCGGGCACAAACAGCGCTTACCTCCACAGAATTAAGCGGTTTCTGACAATGGATAGATGGATGGATGAAAGCCAGAGAAGCCGGATAAATGAACGCTACTGTAAGACAAGACATCAGTGGTTTGATGGCAGGGGCACGCAGAGGAGGGCCGGAGGAATTGTCGCGACGTGATAGGGTTAGTAACCCGGGGGTTCTGCATCGAACTTTGACGGGAAGGTTTCCTATTTGTGATGGGGAAGAGGGGGTGGTGATGGCTGGAGGAGGGGAGGTCACCGGGACGGGCAGGCCGAGAGGCGCCCACAGGTTGGCGACCATCCTTCCATGCGTTTTCTGAAACCGCTTAATCCCGACCAGGGTCGCGGTGAGCCGGACCCTATCCCTGCATACACAGGGCGCAAGGTAGGGGTATACTGAGAAAGGGACGCCAGTCCATTGCAGGGCACCTGGGGCAATTTACTTAGTAGGCCAATTAACCTGGCAGCATGTTTTTGGACGGTGGGAGGAAACCGGAGTGCCCGACGAAAACCCACGCGGACACGGGGAGAACATGCAAACTCCACACAGAAAGGCTCCCGAGCCGGGATTCGAACCCGGGTCCTTCTTGTTGTGAGTATCTCCGCGAGATGTTATCGCGCGATGACGATATTAAATATCGTTGAACATTGCCGTATCGCGGTGACCCGGGAGCTTGGAGCGTGGCGGCCGTGCTCGGACTTCATCTCTGTCCGTCGTCCGTCTCTGGCACCAGCGCCTCTGGGCTCCCTGACAAACATCCTCCTCCTTCCGCACGATCGATAGCGGCGTAACGCCCCGTAAAATCCTGCTGAAAGGACGTTTTGTTGTTCTGTCACTTTGGCTCGAGACCCATCGAACCCAACATGTGGCAACGATGCGTGTTTTTAGCTTGCGGGTAATGTGTGCGCGCGCGCGGGTGTGTGTGTGTGTTTGTGTGGGGAGCGGTAGCCCAGTGGTTAGCGCACTTGTCCCTACAGTCTGTTAAGGCTATATAGGGGATCTTTGTCTTTGTCTATATGTCAGTGTGTGGGGGGGAGTTGTTAGCGCGCTGGGCTACAAACCTGGCGGCCCCAGTTCGAATCCCGCTCACGGCCAACGTCAGTGACGATTTTTTTAACCGGTCATGCCGGGATAGGCTCCGGCTCACCGCGACCCTGGACAGGATTCCGCGGTTTCTGACATTGAATGTTTCTACGCGAGCAAACCTGGGCACCGGTTTGAACTTAGCGTCCCAGGAGCAGTCTGGCTCGATTGTGATCAATCATAACAAATGCTGTGCTTTCACGACTCGATTCGTGATGGTTGCTTTTCATAGCTGTTGTTTCGGACAGCCTCGACACGGCTATCCCGAAAGAAAAGCTTTGAAAAGCAACCATGAATAATAAATACTATGGTATAACACGCCGCGCAGATTCGTTCAATGTCGAACAGATTCGAATAAAGAACGATTCTAAGGCGTGACTACGCAGTTAGCCGGCGCTAACATTTGCCAAAAATTATGATGTTATCGGCTAATTAATTAGATTGTTTTTTGTCATGGGAAATAACTGGGAAAACCGGAGGAAACCCACGCAGAACAGGGGGAGAACACACAAACTCCACACAAAAAGGTGCCCGAGGCTGGAATATAACTGCCTCGGGCAGGACTTTCTTTATGTGAGGCGCAGATGTTACGACTGCGTCACCCTGCCGATTCAGTGCTGCTGAACAGCCAGATGTTTGTCTCTAGGTCCCGCTAGATGGCACTCCTTCACGTTCTCTGTAGGGGGTACTGTGCGTGTCAGTCGCCTCACAGAGTATCAGGAGAGTGCATGTTCTCTCCTGACACGGAGAGAACATGCACTCTCCACACAAAAAGGCCCCCGAGCCGGGATTCGAACCCGGGTCCTTCTTGCTGTGAGGCGGTAGCGCTTCTCACCGCGTCACCGTACCGCCCAGCCGTCATCCAGAAAGGTGTAATCCTTATATCCGGACTAATCCAGATTAGGTGACAAGGCACATTTAATGTGATGAGTTTTTTTATTGTGTGTGCAGTCAATGGTGAATGTGTAGCGACCATCGACTCATTGGCCTAGAGAACCCGGTTTACACTCACAGTTGTGTCGATGTAGGGTTCAGTAGAGGCGAAACGTTCCAAGGGAGGGAGAGCGCTCGACACGGCTATCCTGAAAGAACAGCTATGAAGAGCAACATCATGAATCGAGCCGTAAAAACCTAATCAGTACATTATAATATTTAAGACGCAGTGTCTGGCGGGTTGGCGCCGGCTAACCGCGTGGCTTGCCTCCCCCCACTCTGCAAATTACCTCGCGCCTCTGAGTCGTTCTCTCTTCGAATTAATACCTTCGAAATGGAATGAATTCCATATACTATTCAATTCGAAGGTATTAATTCGAAGCGTTATGAATTCCATGTACTATTATCAACCGGTTATCTGCTGGACCGGGATTCGAACTGAGGTTTTTTTTGTCCGTGCTCCCGTGCTGGCTCATCTGGCTCAGTAGCCGTATCCAACACGACCATTATCAGGGCCACTTAGGCACCATCTGTCCTGCACTGGTCGCCGGGCGCTCGTGTGGAGTTTGCCTCCGAATTTACAACCGACTTTATAGATCGCATCCCGCTTCGCCGTGTCAATACCGCGTGCCACGCTCCGTGTCACTGCTAATGTAGCACATCCAGGCCCTGGCCGTAACTTCTCTGTGTTAACAATCCGTCTGCTGTGAAGATATCTGCCGATAGATTGTCTCTGCGACTTACGTGCACGGTCGCGGAGGCTGGGAAGGCGGGGTTTTTTTTTTCTCGCGTTGCGGTCGAAATTTGATATCGAAGTGGGGAAAGGAATTGCCCGGGTTCATGCGGAGGGATTCCTTCGCATGCTGCAGTAAATAACCTTAGCGTGTTCTGATCAGAACGTAGTCATAAATCACGTAGATACGATGGAGCCGAGCGTTTGTATGTACATCCAGGGTGCGGCGTACGTCGCCTGACCGAGAATTACGCAATCACTTCGTGATTAATAATGTCATCATCATCATTGTCAGCAACCGCCTAATCACGTACAGGGCGGGGGTCAAGGTAGAAGCGTTCACGTCGCGATTCCTGTCAGGTAATACTTGGTGTTGCCTGCGAATTCTACCAAACACTTCGAGGCCGAGCTGAAAGACAACGATGTCCGGAGGCTGACCATTGTGCTTCGAAGACTCGCAAAGAAGAAGAAGAAGACGTACAGGGCCGCGGTGAGCCAGACACAGGGCCTTAACAGGCTGTAGGGTCAAGTACTGTTAGCGAGCACCTATGAAGGCCAGCACTGCGCACGAGGGGGTGGGTAGCCGGTACAGCGCAGGGCCGCCTTTGTTTCCCTAGTGGCAGGTTATTAATTTAAAGCTGCGTCGACCTAGGGGGGGCCCAGGAACCTGTTCGGAAAATCGCCACTGATGTTGGCCGAGAGCGGGAATAATAATGATAATAATTGTTACATTTATAACGCGCACATATTCATTCAATGCCGAAGGTATTCAGTCGACGAGAGAACGAGGCGTGAGGAAAGCGCAGAGAGGCGGAGGAAGCAGCCAGGCGGTTTGCCGGCGCGATATTGCCACACACTGCTTCCAATATATTATGATGTTATCGGCCAAATAATTGATGAGTATTTTTTTTATACTCGTGGGAGGAAACCGGAGAACCCCGAGGAATCCAACTCGGGTGAGCGGTTGCGTAGCGCAGCTACACCACCGCGGCCAACGCTCAATAAAGATCCACACAGACGTGTTGACCAAAACCTACTTGCTGTGCTGACCTTTCCTGGCCACGCCGCAGCCCTTGCAGGTCAATAGCAGACAGAGAGTTTCGGGACGTAGAGTGTAAAGCACATGTCTGTCTCTAAGTGGAGGGCCGCTCTCTGCCACATGCCATTGACTGCTAATAAGAATCGACTGGCTGAACAGATTTGTGTGTGGGTGCGTGGATCAGTACGTGGTGAGCGGTGGCGCAGTGATTAGCAACACTGCCCTAAGAACAAAAGGGCCTTGAGTTCGTTTTCTGCTCACGGACACAACACCAATCATAATAATATTTCAATTTATAACGGGCACAAATTCCCCGCCCAGTCGAAGCGAGACGCAGATAATGACACCTGGTATAGGAACTACTCGACAATGCTGCTCTTTTGGGATAGCAGTGTCGAGGGTTCCTCCTCTCTCCCTCGCGACGTTTCGCCTCCCACGTTGGAGGCATAATCAGGCGCCTGAACTGCCTGATGATGCCTTACGGGTGGGGGATTCGCGACCCCAGGCGCGTCACAGCCGCGAATGTTTTTCCTGAGGTAGTCTCATATCTATGGGTAGTCTGATTAAACGAAACTGAGTTACCGACACATGAACACCTATTGGTCAAGTTAGATCGATCGAACGGCCATCCGGCCAATCACAGCCATTTGAAAAACCCACTAAGCCAGGGCGGGAAGAGTAAACAGTTGAAGTACGGTACGTGTGCGTGCCGAAGGCGGGGGGTTGCGGTGCTCTTGTCCCACCCCTAGAACCCCCCACACTTTTGAAATAGCTGCTCTACCCCTGCGTGACCCCATAAACCAGATGGTGGCAAAGGGGAGTAGACCGTGGGGCACACACACACGTGTCGCCACGCGGGATCGTGCTTATGGCATCCTTGGGAGGAGCCCTGGAGTGTGAAATTCACAATCGTTTCCGTAAATCTGACACGCGAGTTTCCCCCTCCGTGGTGTCTGTTGGTGCCGATAATGGCTCATTGACCCAAACTAATGGGCCCCGTCCTTGGTGGATGGATGAAGGGAAAGGCAAATGTTGCGGCCGGAATATTACGCCTGCGTTCGCATGCGTGGATTCCATGGGCGTTATCGATACGAGTTAAATGTGCAAATCAACATATTAATTGTCAGAAACCGCTTAATCCAGTACAGGGTTGCGGTGAGCCGGAGCCTATCCCGGCAAACACAGGGCGCAAGGCAGGGCTATACCAAGGATGGGACGCCAGTCCATCACACTCCACACAGAAAGTCACCCGAGCCGGGATTCGAATCCGGGACCTTCTTGCTGTGAGGCGGCAGCACTACTCACCGCTCCACTGTGCCGCAATGCGGGATGGGCGTCATATATACTAGCAAGGTGCGCGCCCTGCGTCGATCTCGTTCCAAGTGTGTAACACGTTCTTCTGACGCTCGATAAAGACGGAAGATTGCTAAAAAAAAAGGTTGATGGTTACGAGTTCAAAAGTGAGAATCTAAAGCTGAAATCGTGTTAAAGTTTCAGAAGAGTTATCAAAACGTGGGAAGTAATGCTTGAACGTGACCTCATGAAGGATTCGAACCCAGTACCACCGTGCGGTGCGTACGTACATACCATAGACACACTTGCTCCATTATATATAGATTTCCCCACTGAGGCCGCAATGTTATCGACGACTGTGTTGAGTTTTGTTTTTAACCTATCGATGGATCATTACCTTTTATCGTGTTGGCTCCGGTCCGGAATCGAACTCAGGTTGGGTTTATTCGCTCACACACAACATGCAACATACAAAGGTCGCCCCCAATAGCCCTTTATAGACTGCTGAGGCAAGGGGCTATGATACAGGGCACACGAAGTTGGTGTGGCCAGAACCATGCCCGGCCGCCTTTGTCTCTCCAATGCTGACATATACATAATACATATGTATATGACGCTGAGTCGACAGACGGGAGATGCAAAGTTGGTTCAATATCCGTCGCCACTAATGTAAATTCGTGGTCGGGAATCCTAACTTAGGTGAACCGCGGATTGTAGCGGTGACGTCTCCACGGCGCCTGTGCCAGGCCAGGTGCACTTTGAGGCCACCGCTCCCCTTACGCCTCCCACACACTGGCAATGTTTTAGCCGTTTCATCTGCCCAAACAAAAGCTTCTCGGGCCCAACAATTGTTACGAATCCTCTCTGTCTCGTATCCCCCTTCTCTGTCATCCCACCCGGACGGCTCGCCTTAAGGTGTTTGCCTTGACATCTGTTCAGCAAGGCAAAGATCCGATTAAATATTTACAGGGTGCTGCCGGCGAGCGCCGTTATTTATTTATTAAGCTCGGTGGTGGCCCCCTTTTGAAACACTGTAAGAAATTGTGCCCCTCACTTCACCGGGGCCGCATTGCTTTGTGCGACACACACAACATTTGCCGGAGTGCTCCTCCAAAAAATACATAGTCTGTGTTGCGCGCGCGTGCGGCTGAGCGTGTGTGCTTCTTCTTCTTTGCGATTCTTCGAAGCGCGATGGTTAAGCTTCAGGACCAAGTATTACCTGACAGGGATCGCGACGTGAACGGCACTTGAGACCTACTACAGTCTGTTAAGGCTATACGGGAGGGATCCTTTGCCTTTGTGGAGGAGATGTTGGGGTAGCAGTTAGCGCGCTGCGAGACGAAGCCGGCGCACCGAGTTCGAATCCCGCTCACGGCCAACACCAATGACGATTTTCTGAACCGGTCCTGGCCCTCCCCTAGGTCAGCCTCAAATGAGTAGCTGGTGCGCAGTGTAAACATTGTGACTCGGGGAGACAAAGGCGGCCGGGCGTGGTGCTGCTCAACCACCTCCTTGCGTGCCGTGTCGACCTCCGTAGGTGCTCGCTAACGGCACTTTACCCTACAGTCTGTTAAGGCTATACGGGGGATCTTTATCTTTGAGTTGGCTAAATACCCCACAAGAGCCGGCAACTGTGGAGAGCTCTCTCGCCTTTAGCCTACTCCACCTTGTGATGGGATCGTGGTTGAGAGAGGAGCTGATGGTTAATCGAGTGCGGCTCAATTCAACTTAAACCCCCCTACATTTGCGACCTGGGTTCGAATCCGGATTGCAGTTCTTTCTAAACTAACCATTTCAATCTCACCGTCGTGACACCGTGAATTCTCTGCGCTAGCAGTGCATACTTTTTCCTGTCAATTCGCGTTGTTTGTTTTGCGTCGCAGGAATCCCGTAAAGAGCTTGCGAGCTCACCGGGTAGTTTTCTGCTGTAATAATAATAATAATAAAAATCACACCGTTTCAAGAGGTCGGCCCGAGAAAAGATGCCAAGCAGCCAACGGCCCTCTCGCTCTGCCCCACGTCACACCCCGGAGTCGAACCCTGGCTTGTTAGCAGCGGCGGCTCAGTGTCTCTGACTCTATAGCACTCCCCGGAGTCACGCGTGGCCACCTAATTGAAGCCTTTCTTTCTTTAAGCCGACACTCCCAACCGCCCTTCCCCAACCCCCCCCCCAGAGGAGCAGACGCATCTCATTCAATTTAATTAGCGAGCGGAAGAGAGATTTTGCCCACCCAGTCTAGCCACACATGTAAGCCTTTGTGGGGAGGCAATTCTTAACGTGGTCCGGATTGTGTGGTGTGTGTGTGGGGGGTGGGCAGCTTTTGTTCGCGAACCCCACAGGGGCTGTTGGGAACAAGTCTGAAACAAATTGGAACACAGCGTGTTGATTACCAGCGTGCGGCACGATTTCATTGGGGGGTGGGAGCTAATGCACGCGTCAAGCAAACGTGTCATCCACATGTGTCATCCAAATTCGTAATTTAAACGTGTCATCCACGTGTCATTCAAACGGCTTGTGTGTGGTATGTATAGATAGATAGATGAATGAAGGCTTTCATGACCAGTGTTATCCGTAGTAAAGCTCTGTTTAAGGGGTTCGGGTCACGTGAAAAAATATATGTAAGTGTTTTATACCTGTCGATATTATTTAAGAGCAGTTTTCGAATGGGAACTCTCTTTACAAACCCTGAAGACGCGAGATGTAAGTTCCAGCGAAACGTCGGTAACATAGGGACACAGAGACAAGGAAGACAGAGAGACAGACATGGTGACCGTGTTGAGCAGGAGGATGGTGGTGATGATGATGGTGATGTTTGTGGTGGAGGTGATGGCTGGAATGATGATGATGATGGTGGTGAAGTGTTGACTGCGCCGTTGATGCCCATGGTAATGATCATTCTGTTCAAGTGATGATGCTTGTGCTGCTGCTGATGATGGTGATGAAAAGCCAAAGCTTCTCGTTGCTCCAAACGTGCCCCCATCTGTCAACATGTCCACTCATCTCCACGTGCAGCCGTGAACCACTCCACGCTCCTATAGATAGAGATATGTTTATTATTACAGCAGACGAATACCCAGTGAGCTTGCAAGCTCGTTACGGGACTCCTGCGACACGACAAACGACGCAAACGTTACATCCACAGGACAACCGCTGTTGAGTCGTCACAAAGCGGTACTCGTTTTATCAACCCCAGGGCTATAATCGGCTGAGCTGAACCCCGGCCGGGATGTGAACCTGTGCTCTTAGATTGTGGCGAGTCCAGCGCTGTAGCCGTGGTGCCGCCTGTCACTCGGGGTGGCGCAGTGGTAACATCCGCGCCTCACAGAAAGAATGGTCTTGCCCGAGCCTGTTCGATTCCCACATCAGGCGCCTTTCTGTGCGGAGTTTGTGTGTTCCCACCCCCCCTTGCTCTGCGTGAGTTTCCTCCGAGTTCACCGGTTTCCTCCCATAGCTAAAACACACTGACTAATTGCACTGACGTAGAACAGCTCTGAAGAGCGACCGTCACACTAACTAATTGGCCCGTAACGTGTTGCTGCTGTTGCCTATGTCAATCGCCCTGCTGACTACATTCCTCCCGGTGCCCTGCGATGGACTGGCGTCCCGGAGTTCACGGCGACCCTGCACAGGATCAAGCGGGTGCTACCTAAAGAAAATGAATGAATAATCGCGCGGTGCTAAATGCTGATTGAGGTGGCGAGGAATGCCTTGCCATGACCTCATAATCTCCCGCGACCTTTGCGTAACCCCGCCGACCTCATCTCAAGTGCCTCCGATCACTCTTCCATTGCCACTCTTCCAACTAAAGCGTTGGGGGGGGGGGCGCGTGGCTACGCTGGATTATAATGGCGGTGTCAGGGTAGCTGAGCCGCCACCCAACGAATGCATATGGTTTACTAACCGGGGCTGGGGCAAACCCATGCCATTGAAAGTTACCGGCGGGCAATTTAGTCAGCAGGACAATTAACCTGGGCAGCAGCAGGAGCAGTGTGTCTTTACAGATGTTTATTATTAAAACGGGGGTCAAGGTAGAAGCGTTCACGTCGCGATCCCTGTCAGGTAGTACTTGGTATTGCCTGCGAATTCTACCAAACACTTCGAAGCCAAGCTGAAAGACGACGATGTCCAGAAGCTAGCCATCGTGCTTCGAAGAATCGCAAAGAAGAAGAAGATTATTAAAACATGTTTCGCAAATTTTCCGTTCTCTGTCGTTGTTGGCATGCCGTTCTCTCCAATGCCCTTGTGCAGCGCTTTGTGACCCTCGGGTGAAAGGCGCTCTATACATGCTTATTAATTATTCCATCCATCCATTTTCAGAAACCGCTTAATCCTGTACAGGGTTGCGGTGAGCTGAAGCCTACGTGAATGAGAATTGCTCTCCAGAGCTGCTCTTTTGGGATAGCGCTCCCCCCTTCTCTTCTTCGTGACGTTTCGTCTCCCACGTCGGAGGCATCCTCGGGCGCCCTCAGACTGCTGGACGGAACCACTGTCTCGCATCGATCCGTGAAGCGGGAGCGCTCATCTTTAGCTGCGATAAAAACCAGATGATTTCCAACAAACGCTACACGGCGCACAAGCGCACAACCCACCCGGATCTCTCACTCGCGGGGCCGCTCAATCACCCCTGGGCAGCCGTCTACTTATGCTAAACTCTAAACGGAGGAGGCGTGGGCCAATTTGGTCACTGAGCCCTGCATTGAACCGAAGGTTCAGAGGTTCAAACGGTCTCTCACCCCCCTCTCGCCCTGTCTGCATGTTCCAGCCCCTTTACAAGAGGCCACTGGGTCCACGCACACACACACACACACGGGGGCGGTTTAAGTGATTATGGGGCCCATGGCAAAATTAAATGATGACCCCAAAGACAAAGACAAAGATCCCCCGTATAGCCTTAGCAGACTGTTGGGGCAAGTGCCGTTAGCGAGCACCTATGAAGGTCGACACAGCACACGAGGGGGTGGGCGACCATCACCACGCCCGGCCGCCTTTGTCTCCCTAGTGGCGATGTTTACACACCGCACTAGGTACTCATTTGAGACTGAGTCGACCTAGGGGAGGCCCAGGACCGGTTCAGAAAATCGTTACTGGTGTTGGCCGTGAGCGGGATTCGAACTCGGGTCGCCAGATTCGTAGCCCAGTGCGCTAACCACTGGGCTACCGCTCCCCGCTACTCCACACACACACACACACTGATTAAAAAGCACTGACGTGAACGCCGCCCGGCCAAACGACGGGGGCCTCCTGCAATTGTCCGGGTCGCCCCATGATTGAGACCGCTACTGTCAGTCAGTCGGTTTAATCTTTAAGCTGAAGATTGATGTGCATAATCCTGCCTCGCGCCCTGTGTCTACCGGGATAGGCTCCGGGTCACCGCTACCCTGTAGAGGATTAAGCGGTTCCTGACAATGAATGAGTGATAGATGTGTATTATGCACTGATGTAGCTATGTTTTCACAGCTTGATTCGTGATGGTTGCTTTTCAGAGCTGTTCTTTTGGGATATCCGTGTCGAGCGATCTCCCTCTCTCGCTCGCGACGTTTCGCCTCCCACGTTGGAAGCATGAGATACAGCAACCATCAGATGTGTATTATTACAGCGGAAAATACCCCGTGAGCTTGCGAGCTCTGGAAGCAGTTCGTAACTGAGCATTTTAACCGCGAGACTACCGCTCACCCCACAGACACAGACAAAGATCCCCCGTATAAAACTTAACAGACTGTAGGATCAAGTGATGTTCGCGAGCGCCTATAAGAGCCGGCACGGCACACGAGGGGGTGTGTGGCCAGCACCACGCCCGGCCGCCTTTGTCTACCTAGTAGCAATGCGTACACACCGCACAAAGTACTCATTTGAGGCTGAGTCGACCTAGGGGAGGCCCAGAACCGGTCCAGAAAATTCACCACTCGTGTTAACCGTGAGCGGGAATTAAACTCGGGTCACCAGGTTCGTGATTCAGAACGCTCCCCGCTAGGCTACCGCTCACCCCACAGACACAGGCACTTAAACATTGTACAAACTTTTATATATATATAGAGATACGCGGACCCATTCTCTTGTGGCCAATTAGACACAGTTGGCACGACGGCTTGAATATTGCAGCTGTTGTTTTCGGGACGTGTGTGTGTGTGTGCGCCGTACGTATAAACAAGGGCTTGAACTTTCGAAAGCTCTTTGACGCCACTTTGCAATGCGTGTCCTTAGTGTGACCGTTCATTCCAGCCATCACCGCCGTCTACTCTGAGCGCAGAGAGCGAGAGAGGCGCCTGTTGATTGTTTAGCTGGGATAACGAGGTCTATCGTCTCGGTTATTTGTGTGTGCAGAAGTCTCAGCTGGAGCGTGTGGGGAGCGGTGGCGTAGCGGTTAGCGCGCCCTGCAACGGACCCCCTCAGCCGAGTTCGATTGCCACTCACGGCTCCTGGGACTCCCCTCGGTCGACCCACAGAATTTTTTTTTTTTCAGATTAATTTCAGATCAATTAAAACATCGGTAACACATCCCTAGAGGTTGTACGTGTATGTGGGCGTGTGGTGTGTGTGTGTGGGGAGCGGTAGCCCAGTGGTTAGCGCACTGGGATACGAATCTGAGTTCGAATCCCGCTCACGGCCAACACCAGTGACGATTTTCTGAACCGGTCCTGGGCCACCCCTAGGTCGACTCAGCCTCAAATGAGTACCTAGTGCGGTGTGTAAACATCGCCATTAGGGAGACTAAGGCGGCCGGGCGTGGTGCTGGTCACCCACCCCCTCATGTGCTGTGTCGACCTACATAGGTGCTCGCTAACGGCACTTGCCCCAACAGTCTGTTAAGGCTATACGGGGGATCTTTGTCTTTGTGGCGTGTGTATGGTGGGTGTATGGTTTGATGGCACAGTAGTTAGCGCGCTGGGCTACAAACCTGGCGACCCGAGTTCCAGTCCCGCTCGCGGCCAACACCAGTGAGGATTTTCTGAACTGATCCTACGCCTCCCCTAGGTCTACACGGCCTCAAATTAACTAGGGCGGACGCGGAGTTCAAACCGCAAAAAATCTTGCCGGGCGGTGTTGAAAGATGTTGCGTCAATGGGGTCGTAGAAATACACGACGCCCACAAACGTAACTTGCAAAAGCATTGATCAGAGATTTTGAGCCGGCATCACTCAGAGCCTTGGTTCAAATCCAGGTTCCATTCGCCCGGGTTCTTCGACCGTATTCTCCAGATTATAAGACGCAATTCGTCTCCTGTATTTTAAAAGCGAGCGCAGGTGACGCCACTGATGTTGGCCGTGGCCGGGAATTAAACTCAGGTTGTAAGGCTCATAACGTAATGCGCTACCCACTGCGCAATCACACCACACACCATACGAAGTGGGTGACCAGCACCACGCCCGGGCTGCCTTTGTCTCCCCTAGTGGCAGTCTTTGCTCACCGCACTGGGTACATATTTGAGGCTGAGTCGAGCTAGGGGAGGCCTAGGATCGGTTCAGACAAATCTCCACTGGTATTGGCCGTGAGCGGGATTCGAACTCGGGTCGCCAGATTTGTAGCCCAGCGCGCTAACCACTGAGCCACCACTCATACACGCGTACCGTAAATGTTGGTTTGAACGTTCGTCCACGTCACCTAATTTATTTTGTGGAACTAACAGAGAGAGAGAGCTGTGACGACGGTGAGCTTGAGTGGAGAGAGAGGGGACAGAGAGGGAGACCCCCCCCTCCGCCAGCTCTGTGTAATTGAGTGCGTTGTGCATTAAGGAGGTGATGAGTGAGCGTACGAGCACTGGGGAATGGTCATGCCTCAAATATGGCTCCGCGGAGCCCTAAGTCTGGGTTAAACAAACACTGCCCCTCCAGGGACTGTGGACAAATACGTGCAGACACTTTCCATGTGTCCGCGCGTGTCTCCGCGTCTGCGGCTAAGAGGTGCCTTTGTCTCAACCCGTGCCGATGTTTACACATCGCGCGAAGTACTCGCTTAAGGCTGAGTCGACCTAGAGGGTGGCCGCCCACGACTGGGGGATTGGTTTCTGAATAATGTTAGCCGTGGCCGGGAACCGAACTCATGTTAAACTATCGTGTTCGGTGGCCGCCTTAATCGGCGTTGGCAGAAAGCATTTGCCCGTGAAAACCTACATCAGTACAAAGATTGGTTGAAGCCATCATCGGCCTACGATTCTAAAAACAGGTAGCACAGCGCAGTTATCAACACCCCACGGTTCCGTCACCTCTGGTGGGGGTCAAGGTAGAAGCGTTCACGTCGCGATCCCTGTCAGGTTATATACTTGGTATTGCCTGCGAATTCTACCAAACACTTCGAGGTCGAGATGAAAGACAACGATGTCCAGAGGCTGACCATCGTGCTTCGAAGAATCACAAAGAAGATGCTGCTATTCCATCGTTAATCTCGACGCGGCGGTAAACGTTAACTCAACACAATTGAACGCACAAACATCTGAACGACATATTTTCAAATTGTTTATTTTATTGTTTGTTTATTTTTTTGTTTGTTTACATTTTGTAGTTTTTTTTCTTCTCATGGAACCCAATGGGATTATATATATTTTTTGACAATGGGAATCGCAACATTGCAATATTTGCATGCGTATAACTATGGGCACCTTTTTGCCACTATACAGATGATGTAAAAAGAGTAGAAGTTTGACTCTTTCTGACAATAATACAAGTGTTCAGATCTTCAAACACCAAATAGACACCTTTCACAAGGCATCGATTTTGCAAAAGACCACACATGCTTGTGAATAAAACATGCAAACAATGTGCTCTGATAATTTACACATTGTCCCTGAAACTGATTGGCCCACACCAGAAACAGCCTTCTTTATGGCCTAATCTCACATATTGTTTGCATGTTTTGCTACAAGCGTGTAGCTTCTTGCAAAATTTGACACATTGTGAAATCTGTATTTAGTGTTTAAAGCTATTAACCACTTGTATTATTTCCAGAGAGGGTAAAACCTCTTCACTTTTGACATCATTTGCATGCATAAGTGTAAACCAAGTAATTCGCAAAATAACCGTTGGCAGATTGTGTGTGTGTGTTTTAAATGCAGTGGATTGTAACAAATAAACACTTCTTTCCGTGAAAGTATCTCACTCGTTTTTTTTTTAAATCATCACGTTTCCCGTAAAGGTGATTGATGGAGGGGCCGACTCATCACATCGTCACAATCATCATCCTGAACATTTTTGGGCGGGGAGGTCGTTAAAACAAGTACCGCAATGTGGAAATCTATCAGCGGGGTCAACAGTTCGATCTCCCTGCGTGGCAGCTGAAACATCGGCGCAAGCTTTTAATCCCTTTCCTCCCTCACCGCTACCACTAACCGCCTCTGTCCACTCAGGAAGTATCACAGCACAGGCACGGCGTGTGGTGGGGTAAAGTGTGGGGTACTACGCAGAGGTGAAAGTAAACCGCGACGGTCCGGAACGGCAGATCGGTAAGAAAGTGGCCGAAACGTTCGGTAAACTACAGGTGGGATGACGGATTGCGATACGACTGTATCCATAACAAATCTACATTGCTTACACCCCTGCGTATCAGCTGATCCAAGCGTAGTACCGAAGACTCGCCGCGAGTCGACGGAACGTTTAAACGACATTCCGCCAAATTGATTCCTTCGCCAACTTGTTTCGTCGCTTCAGAAAATCCTGCCGTGAAATTGAAACGGCGCTCTAGGGCCGGTCACGGTTGTAGCCGGTAAACAAGGCAAGATAATTTATGTAATTCATGATTATATTTGGGACAATTCAATTTTCACGAAAGCTCGGAGTATGCAATTACAAGTCGCAATAGATCACGCTCTTGCAAGATCCTAATTCATTACATTTCCGCCCCCCCCCCTGCCAGTTATGCGAGAATGGTTTGTTTTCATCCGCTCGAGCAATTTTCATGAAGAGTTACAGAGAGCCCCGGCGAGAATGGATTGGAAAAATAAGCTCAAAATATTGGCCTTCGGGTTTATTTATTTTGGGACTGAATTTTAACGTGTCAATGATTTTCGTTTCGGCCATAGTCAAATAATTTGTTGCGCTGCTTTCATTTGAGACAGAGCGTCAATCACGATTGCCAGGTCCTTCTTGACCGTGTACATCTCAATCTACTGCTGGATGAGTGCCTCCCAATGATGCCATGCGGGTTATTTGACCATGGTTGGTGAATGTGGGGAACATAGATGTTAGAGCGTAGTATAGTTCAATGATTTGGTTCGTTGCACTGCGCTATGCTGACACGACATGAAACGACCCATCATTCTTGGGAGATCGATAAAATAGGTACCAGCGTTCTGGGAAGTCATAAGTTGTCGTGCTGGTTTGGTTCAAAATGTCCCTGTCATGGAAATGTGGAATTTCCACCACTACACTGTACACGCCAGGATTGTTATGAAATAAATTAAACCGAGAAGTGAATGGACTCTTGTAGCTGGGGTTTTATTTCATCTTAGTTTTTTATTTTATCTACCAGTTTGCCTGTTCTCCCTGTGTTCGTGTGGGTTTTCGCCGGGCACTCCGGTTTCCTCCCACCGTCCAAATACATGCTGTCAGGTTAATTGGCGTACCGACTAAATTTTCCCAGGCGCCCTGCGATGGACTGGCGTACCATCCTCGGTATCCCCCTGCCTTTCGCCCTGTGTTTGCCGGGATAGGCTCCGGCTCACCGCGACCCTGTACAGGATTAAGCGGTTTCTGAAAATGGATGGATGGGTTTAAGGTTATGGTTTGGGGTTCGAGGCTATGGTATAGTGCATGGACTGCTAGGCGAAGGTCGTGCGCCTACTGATGGGTCGCGACCCACCGGTTGAGAATGGTGGCTGTAGGTAACGTAGTCATGACATTCTTAAGCGTCACGGTGTGTAAGACGACCAGCTGTGCGCCCGACGTTAAAACGTGTTTTTGTTCGATTTAATCCCAAAAAATTAAAAAATAAACCTAAAATGAAATAACCAAGGTGAATAGCAATGCTGTGTTTGGCAAATGTTGGCGCCGGCTTACCGCGTGGCTGCCTTCCCCCTCCGCCACATCTCTGCGGTTCCTCACGCCACCGACTCGTTAACCTCCCTCTAAGAGCATGAACGAAACTGCGCGGCGCGTTACGATTTGCAGATAGTTTATTTTTGTATTATTATAACTATCATTGAGCAAGGGCGGTGGTTGAATAGTCAATGCAGGGAATTGAGTACGCAAAGAGGGTTCATCCTAAACGATATCAGCCCTCGGGTCCCATTAAACCTAATCCGGCACTGGCGCTTGTCGTATTAATATCACAGACATTACCAGGCGGCTTAGAGAGGGAATTCGAACTGTGACCCTTCTGCATTCTGGCTCAAGTGACTGCTACGAACCGCTTGATTGCAATGGGTGGAACTACCGTAACGATATAGGTCTCCACGGCTCGGTGTGTGAGCATCACTCTCGAGAGCTGCTCTGTCGGGATAGCCGGTAAACGAGCGTTGCTCCTCCTTGGCCTTGGCAATTTTCCCACCGGGGAGAGATGATCGCTCGACACGGCTGTCGCGAAAGAGCGGCTCTTAAGAGCAACTGCCGGCGTACGACCCCATCCGTCGTCGCGCGTGTTTATAAATCACATCCGACCGCTTCGTTTGCGCATGGCACAACAGCGAACGTACTCGCCGCAAATCGTTAGGACAGCTCTCCGTGGCGTCACGGGAAACGTTAGATCTTTCGTATCGACGCACGTCGGTCCGTACGACGTGTCGATGTCGCCAAGGAACGCGATCCCTTTCAACTCGCTCGGATTTCCTAACCGGCGTCATCCGCCGTATCGGATTTGCTTTTGCTTTATATGTCACGTCGGTGACTATCCCCTTCCCCGGGGGTCGGTCTCGCCCGATTAAACGAGGAACTACGTTTGGGTTTCGCGCCGCCGGGAGCCGGTTCCTCGATTCGGCGCGTGGAGCGAAACGTCGGACACCGCGCCGAACGGTTTCGCGGTTCGACCCGAGCGCGCGCCGGAGAGCTACGCGGCACGACCGCGACCGAATGCTTCCCGGCGGCCGCGATTATTTGGCATTTAACGTTCCCCTCCGTGCCCGCCTGCTCGCTCTAACTCCCCTCCCTGTGATCCGACAGATTTCCACGATTCCGGGCCGTGACTGAAAATAAAGAGTCAACTTTCCGTCTCTCTGTTTGTTTGACTAAGCGTAGTTACGTCCCGTTTCTCTCCCGTGTCGGTTTTGATTGCTTCAGTACCCTAAATGTGACATTTACCGTATGACTTGCATATCGTTTGCATAAGTTGTAAAATAACCGATTAATCTCGCGCGCCGGAACAGTTTTCGTCGCGAGTTTCGCGAGCGCAGGAACAGGTTTTTTTTTTTTTACCGTTGAATTCATATAGGTTTTCACGGCTTGATTCACGATGGTTGCCCTTCAGAACTGCACTTTTTGGATAGCTTCCAACGTGGCAGGCGAAACGTCGCAAGATAAGGAGAGCGCTCGACACGGTTATTCTGAAAGAACAGCTGTGAAGAGCAATCATCGTGAATCGAGCCGTGAAAACCTACATCAGTACAATGATGGATTTCTTAATAGTTTGCCCCCAAATAAATAATTAAACGCAACGTTATTATTCCTTCGAATATAACCTCACTGATGAAATAAAATTCACATTTTGTTTATTAAATAATAACTTAAACGTAGGAACGTGTGTCTATGCAAAATTCCATATTTACTGTTTTTGAATATTAATATGCACTACACACATACAAACAGCATCAACAGTGGTGACGTCACCACAGCACTTGTGCCAGGCTAGGTGCACATTGAGGTCACGGGAAGTGTCGAAGGCTCGCCGGCAGGAGGTCACGGGACAGACCCAGGTGTTAAGCGTTAACTGAGAAGAATGGCAAAGGCCCCGCCTGTACGCCCAACTGTGCAACCTTGCGGGTGCTTTAGCCGCCCGGTGCTCTGTTCGTTGTTGTGAGCGTCTCTTCTGCCCTCCGTTGTTGCTGGAGGGCGGCCGCTTCCAACTGCCCATGAGCCTCCTCCACAGAGGCCAATCTTGACACCACTGCTACCTGTCATCGGCAATTCCACTTGGCTCTACATCCTGTACCGCATCAGCCCGTCTCTTCTCTAGCCCGTACCGTGCCCGTTCAGCCCCCTCTATCTGGCCAATCAAAAACTGCTTGGGCATGGTGGCTGGGCATACAGGCTAAACGGCCCAGCCATGCAACCTTGCCCATCGGAGGAGCTCACTGATGGGACTGTCTTCAGATCTTTTGAGAACGTGCGAGCTCCACGTACAACCGTGTCTAGTTAAGAACCAGACTGCATCACAGACAAGTTATTCTGAATGTTTAGAGCCGCTGTAGGTATTCCTGTAAAGGGGTCTTCGTTTTGCAAGCAGAGAGAAAAGCGAGCCGGATACCGTATTCTCCAGATTTACAAGACACACTTCATCACCTGTATTCTAAAAGCAAACACCGAGGTGTGTTTCTTACTTTCCGGGGCATCGCACAATCTGGAAAATACGGAAACAGCCGAAGAGAACATTTCACCGTGTGGATTGATCCTGTGTAGAAAAATCTTGGTAAATTCGCTCTCTCACACACACACGATCACACACACACACACGACGCGCGCACGCAAACGCACACATTCCCATCTCCGGTCCGTCTGAACCCATTGCCACGATGACGTCGAAGTCATAAAATTCAACGCAGTCATTTACAAAATGGCTATCAAGTGTTGAGGCCAGGCATGCTTGAGATGAAAGGGACATGGAGCCTTAAAGTGCTACAAGTCACTAAGACCACGGATCTCCGATAAGCTACGGCCGCGAGCGCCGCCGCCGCCGCCGCCCGCCCGCTCATTTAAATCCTTCACGTTCCTTCAAGTTGAGAATTTTCACATTTTCAGTTGTCGAGGCGCGTCGTGCCGCGGTTTACACAGCGGTGGAGTGAGTCGCACGCGACCGTCTCCACCGCCGTCGCAGTGTTTCAATGTCGCGGTTCGGTCGAGATCTCTGCGTGGCATCGAGACGCGGAAAGTTCCGCGCGTCTCAGCCGCCGGGGTCGTGACACCGGTTATAAATAAATCGAAAGTGGCTTCGGTTGGATCGGGGAAATCAGCAGCGTGGTGATGTAACCTCCGTTCACATTGTCAGCATTTTCGTCGCTTGTAATTCGTTCCCCACCCCCGCGCCTGCCTTGTGTTCCAATCAAACTAAACGACAAAACGAAAATCATATTTGTCTGAGGCTGTGGCACAGTCACGACTATAAACAGCCGTGACTATACCCACCCAGGTCATCCTTGCAGAAGAGGCAATGTTGTGTCAAGTATCGCGATGGGTTTAATTCGTCGCCCCGGTTAAATAAAGGACGCTCACTACAGATCCGCCAAACGATCTCTTCGCTTGAAATAAAAAATATAACTAAACGTGAAGATGACCTCAAGTGGCTTGAATATTCCCGGACGAACGTCGGTCGGTGTGTCCAATCCTTCTGAGCGACGAGACGAAACAATTTCAATTCTTCTCTCCGCCCAAGACTCCGAACGTCGCCTCCCGTCGAGCGTTTGACGCTCCACGGTCAATTACGTCGACTTCTGACGCCTCCCTAGCTACGTTGAACGGCAAGGAGCCGGAAGCGTTCACGGGAGGCGCGCTTAACCGCAGCGCTTGGAGAGGAAGAGGCTCGGGGCCTTCGATGAGGTTGGTTGTGGTTGCGTCTCGCGGTCCTGTCGCCTGTAGCGGTTCTTTAGGCTTCGATGGGGCTGGCGACCATACTGCTCGGGGTGTCCGGGAGCTGGGAGGGGATCGAGCCCAGGTCGCTCCCTGCGGTGGAGTTTGAGCCGGGTCCACCGTCGGAGAAGCCCATCTAATGGCGAGAGGGAGGGGAAGTCGAGCCAAGGTAAAGGTGTTCCGGGCAGACCTGCTTATATGTACGCGCAGTTGGTCTAAATGTCCCACGACCCGCATTTAATTCTCCAAAACTTTTAACGTTTTTGAATAACATTTAGTGTGTGATGTAATGTAAGCGATGTAATATATATATCAACTTTATTAGTGATGGTTGCTCTTCAGAGCTGTTCTTTCGGGATAGCCACGTCGAGCAATCTTCCTCTATCCCGAAAGAACAGCTCTGTCGAGGAATCATCATGAATAGAGTCATGAAAAGCTACATCAGTAACTTTATTGATGTAAAATATGTAAGGGTTATTTAAAACGGAAATTAACGAGCAAAGGACGAAAAAAAAAGCGAGGTGTTACGTAAATGCGGACCAGGAGATATCTGGACCACGCTGTAAATTTGAAACTTTACGTAAACAGCGCCCGCGTGCCTCCGACGTGGCAGGTGAAACGTCGCGAATCGGAGCGGGGGCGAGCTCTCGACACGGCCATCCCGAAACAACAGCTTTGCAAAAGCGATGACAACGGCTGTTCGTACCAGGTGCTGAAACGGGCCCTGGTCGAGGTCGCTGCTCAGCGCGAACTCGCTGAGCGTTTTCCACGGCGCCGGCTGGAAACTCTGCACCTCGACGGGGTTCCCCGGTATCGCCGCCTCGTGCGGAACGGGGCTCCCGGCCACCAGCGGGGTCCCCGTCAGGCCCTGCAGGTTCTGCGCAAACACACGGGAAAAGCATTAGCGTGCAGGGATTTAGAAGTTAACATCATTCATCCACCCATTTGTCATGAAACCGCTTAATGCTGTACAGGGTCGCGGCGAGCCGGAGGATATCCCGGCAGACACCGGTGCAAGGCAAGGCTATTATATAATAATAACATTTTATAGAGCGCCTTTCACCCGAGGGTCACAAAGCGCTGCACAAGGGCCGCGGAGAGAACGCCATGTCAACGACAAAAAAAACAACTAATAAAAACCAAAGCAACAACAATTCCATGATTACACCTGCTTCACGAACCGTAAACCAGGATGGGACGCCAGTCCATCGCATTTTAGGAGATGAGGATGAGCACCGGCCCGTGTTGCTAATGTTACGATGATTTGACGTCGATCGCAGGCGCGTGGCGCGTGACAAATCGCGATCGCTACAATCCCGAGACGGCGAGTCGACGACCAACATCGACCAAGCGTGCGTTACCATCAACGTCACGATTCGCCTTCGACGTGGAACGAGCGTGCGCGGCGCGTCACAAATCCGGATCGGTATCATCCCGAGACGGCGAGAGGATGACGAATAGAACGACGACCCCGCGCGCGAGCCAGTGGCGTGCAGAGGTTTGGTGATGCCCGGGGCCAACTCCGACTCCTTGATTGTATGCCCCCAAGACTCAAGTATAGGGCTTAGTACCGAGAAATGTGAGAAAGGAAGACAACTTTTGGTACTATCAAACATTCATAAAATGAGTTGTAAGGCAGTACTATAACGTGTCGACGGTCGTCGACAGGGCAACGAGTTAATCGGCATCACGCACAGTATTTACACGTAACGGGTTCTCTACTCTGGTCTCGCTTATTAAAACACGGATCCACATTCACACAAGACGGCGTTACCGTCTTGTCGGCGTGGTGCTGCTGCTGCATCTGCTTCATGAGGATGCTGCGCTTCTTGTCCTTGCAGCGCTTGTTCTGGAACCAGACGCGGATGACGCGCGGGCTCAGGCCCGTCATCTCCACGAGCTGCTCCTTCATGAGGGCGTCGGGCCGCGGGTTGGCCGCGTAGCAGGTGCGCAGGGTCTGCAGCTGCTTCTCGTTCAGCACGGTCCTGACGCGCGTCGCCTTCTCGGGCCCGCTCGGGATTCCGCCGGGAACGCCGCCGCCGCCGCCTCCGCCGCCGGTGATGCCGCCGCCAACGAGCCCTGAGGCGAGTGAGCAGGGTTTGGCAAAAGGTCATCGTTGCCGCCGGGTTGTTGGTTCGCGTGCGGGCGGTACGGTGGTGCGGCGCGTACCGCTGACGTTGAGAGTGTTACGGTTGTATGGGTGTAGCGTTTTCACGGCTAGATTCGTGACGGTTGCTCTGCAGAGCTGTTCTCTCGGGATAGCCGTGTTGAGGGAGGAATGCACCACGCGGCTATCCCGAAAGAACAGCTCTGACGAGAAACCATCATGAATCGAGCCGTGAAAACCTACAACAGTAACATTACGATTATTATAAGCACCGCGTTACGCTGGGGATCAAGGTAGAAGCGTTCGCGTCGCGATCCCTGTCAAGTAATACTTGGTGCTACCTGCAAATTCTACAAAACACTTGAAGCCGAGCTGAAAGACAACGATGTCCAGAAGCTCAACAGATGCCAGAAACCCCTCAGTCTGGAGCGAGAAGAGAGGCCAATGCCCGCCACCTTTAAGGCCAGCACTGACTATTATATCTCTAAATGCTGAAGGGCTGTCTGCAACTTTCGAATTCGATTCGATTCTTCGAAGCATGATGGTTATATGACAGCCCTTCAACATTTAGAGATATAATAGTCAGTGCTGGCCTTAAAGGCGGCGGGCATTGGCCTCTCTTCTTGCTCCAAACTCTTGAGCTTCTGGACATCGTTGTCTTTCAGCTCGGCACCGAAGTGTTTGCTAGAATTTGCCGGTAACACCAAACATTACCTGACGGGGATCGCGACGTGAACGCTTCTTCTAACCTTGATCCCCTGTCTGCAACTAAAGAAGAACTTCGTCGCGATGGGAAAACCGCCACACGCTTCGAAAAAAAAATCGCGTCGAGTTCGCGTTCCTCTCGCCTCCCTCTCACCCGACAGGTGCAGGCCTCGCGACGAGTGCACGGGGCTGCCTGGCCGCGCGAGCGCCGTCCCGACGAGGCCGCCGCCGCCTCCACCGCCGGCTCCTCCGGCTCCGCCGTTGCCGAGCCCCGCGCCACCGCCGTGGTGCTGGTCGGCGCGGCACAGCAGGCCGCCGCCGTCGCGCAGCGCGAACTCGTCGCCGGGCAGCAGCTGCCGCGAGCAGGTCTCGCAGCGGAAGCACTCCATGTGGTAGACGTGGGAGCGCGCGCGCATCACGAAGTCCGTCTTGCTGAAGGACGCGTTGCATTTCGCGCACTTGATCCCGAACAGCCTGCGCGCGGCCGCCGGGCAGGGATCGGATCGAGAGGTGATTGGGACGCGACGGTTGGTCGGTTCGGGCACGGCAAAGACAAAGAGCCCGCGTGTAAGCCTTGACAGACTGTCGGGGCGAGTGCCGTTAGCGAGTTGCACCTACGAAGGTCGACACGGCACGCGAGGGGGTGGGTGATCAGCACTACGCCCGGCCGCCTTTGTCTCCCTAGTGGAGATGTTTACACACCGCACTAGGTACTGATTTGAGGCTGAGTCGACCTAGGGGAGGCCCAGAACCGGGTTCAGAAAATCGTCACTGGTGTTGGGCCGTGAGCGGGATTCGAACTCGGGTCGCCAGATTCGTAGCCCAGTGCGCTAACCACTGGGCTACCGCTCCCAGCACGGCGGTGCGGTGGTGACACCCGGTGCCGT
>JAZEWU010000040.1:3443083-3455472 GCA_036362915.1 Geotria australis
CTGCGAATTCTACCAAACACTTCGAAGCCGAGCTGAAAGACAACGATGTCCAGAAGCTGACCATCGTGCTTCGAAGAATCGCAAAGAAGAAGAAGTGCCCTGTCGACGCCGATCGACATTATTTGTCATCATCCACTGTGCCCTGTCGACGACCGTCGACACGTTATAGTACTGCCTTACAACTCAGTACAGGGCCCTATACTAGAGTCTTGGGGGCATACAATCAAGGAGTTGGCCCCGGGCATCACCAAACCTCTGCACGCCACAGACTGTGCATAATCTAGCGCGGTGTGTAAACGTTTCCACTAGGCAGACAAAGGCGGCCGAGCGTGGTGCTGGTCACCCACCCCCCCATGTGCCGTATCGACCTTAATAGGTGCTCGCTAACGGCACTTGCCCATACAGTCTGTTAAGGCTATACGGGGGATTGTTGTCTTTGGTACTGCTGCTTACGTTAATTTGCCTGCAGACTAAATTGCCCCGCGGGGCCCTGTGATAGACTGGCGTCCCATCCTGGGTATAAGCCTGCCTTGCGCCCTGTGTCCGCCGGGATAGGCTCCAGTTCGCCGCGACCCTGTACAGGATTAAGGCGGTGTCCGACAATTGCATGGATGGGAGTGACGGAGTAAGTGAAACGTCTGACCGTCGATCCCCGGGCCAGGTGCGTAACGTGGTGGAGGAGGTGCGCGTGAACTTCTCGCGCCACTACTACCCGCGGTGCCAGCTCAGCGTGGACGAGGGCATGATCCCCTTCAAGGGGCGCCTCTTCTTCAAGCAGCACATGCCCGCCAAGCCCACCAAGTGGGGCGTCAAGGTGTGGGAGCTGTGCGAGGCTGAGACCGGCTACTGCCTCAACTTCGACATCTACACGGGCCGCTCCGGCTACTGCTGCAGCGGTGATGGTGATAGCGGTGGTGCTGGTGCCTCTATTGATAGGGCTGTTGGCGCTATCGGCACTGCTGCTACTGGCGGCACTGATGACGCAGCTGCTGGTGTTTACACCGGCAGTGCCGCCGGTGCTTATAGCAGTGCCACGGGTGCTGCTGCTCTTGCAGTTGGTGGTGGTGGTATTGGTGGTGCTCGTCGTATTGGTGGCGGTGGCATTGATGATGCCGCCCGTGACGGTTGTGCCGGCGGTGCTGCCCACACTGGTCCAGGCGCTGGTGATTCTCGGTCCGCTGGTGCTGGTTCCGCTAGTGTCAACGGACGAGCGGCGTTGGTCCAAGGCGCCCGTTGGAGTACGGCTGGTACCGGCGTTACTGTTCGTAGTATCGCCAATAGCGCGACTCACAGCGGCGGCGGTTCTCCTCACAGGCTCACCAACAGGAGCACTGTCGCCCATCGTATTCCCAATAGTACTGTTGCCCACGGGATGGGCTGTGGTGCCACTTACAGCATCACCGATAGCGCTGCTCGGAGCGTCGGTGATATCGCCGCTCAAAGCCTCGGCAGGTGCACTTCTCATAGAACCGGGAAAGGTGCTGCTTCAACTGTGACCGCGACTACTGCTCGTAGCTTCACGAGTAGCCAAAGCACCGCCAAGAGTACCGCTCACAGCATTGCCAACGTTACTCTCAACGCTAGCGTCCCGAATCGTGTTGCTCAAAGTGTCACCACCAGTGCCGCTCGTAGCTACACCGGCGGTCGTGCCATCGCCGACGGTCCCGCTCGCAGCACCGGCAGCACCGCCGATCCTCGCGTCGAGGTCCCCGCGTCCGAGCACCGCGGCCTCGGCCACCGCGTCGTCCTGAGCCTCACTCGCTCCTACTGGCACCGCAACCACCACCTCTACTTCGACCGCTACTTCACGTCGCCGGCGCTGCTCGAGGACCTGCGTTCCCGCTGCGGCACGTACGGGTGCGGCACCGTGAGCCTGGCCCGCCGGGGCCTGCCGGCGGGCGCCCGCGACGCGGGGCTCCGCCGACGGGGCGACGTCGCCTTCTTCCAGAAGGGCGAACTCGTGCTGTCCGTGTGGCGGGACAAGCGCGTCGTGGCCACGCTGTCCACCAACCAGCAGCCGCGGATGGTGCGGCTGCCCGGTGCGGCCGGCGGCGCGGAGGGAGCCTGCAAGCCCGCGCCCGTGGTGCACTACAACAAGTTCATGGGCGGCGTAGACCGTTCGGACCAGTACCGCAGCTACTACGCGGTGGGCCGAGCGTCCAAGAAGTGGTGGCGATACATCGTCTGGTTCCTGCTCAACCTGAGCATCGTCAACGCCTGGCTGCTCTACCGCGAGTCCAGGCACGAGCCGCCCGTGCCCAAGAATTACGACCACTTCCAGGTGTGTGTGTGAGTGTGGGGTCGTTCGCGATGCGGTCTCGTCCGGCGTCTCGCTCTCTCGCTCGCTCTGTGTCGCCTCTGTCTCTCGCCGATGCCTCTTCTTCGCTCTGCTTTGTCGTTATCTGCTGGCGAACGTGGTTACCTTAAATGCCCTGTGGGCGATCTTGTTACAAGCATGTTACGTGTTCTTCTAACGTGGCTGCTTTTTCTCCGAATTTCATCCTGATGTCCTTTTCTGGCGGTATCGGCTTGCAAGACTAAATTGCCCCCCGGTGCCCCGTGATGGACCGGCGTCCAATCCTCTGTATAACCCTGCCTTGCGCCCTGTGTCTGCCGGACTATGCTCCGGCTCACCGCGACCCTGTACAGGAGAGTAAGCGGTTTCTGAAAACGGATGGACGGATGTTTCACCGACCCGACCCCGTTGCGCTCCCCACCCCGGCAGTTCCGCGTCGACCTGGCGGAGCAGCTGCGCGGAGATTACCGGCGCAAGGGCCACCACAAGGGCAAACGCTCACGCCAGGTGGTGTCCTACGTGAGCGCCGACAACATGTCGGCGCACCGGCTGGTGCGCGCGGCCCGCGGCAAGAAGGTGTGCCGCCTGTGCTCACGTCGCGGCCGAAAGACGCGCGCCGGACGCCAGGTGCAGACGTCGTTCGGCTGCGCGATCTGCGACGTACCGCTGTGCCGCTTCGGCTGCTTCCGGGACTTCCACCAGGTGTAACGGACCGCACACCCGGGGGGGGGGGGAGTCGAACTAGGGTTGTTGTTGTCGGGCTTGTGGCCGAAGCGTACGTCCGCATGTTGTTTTATCGTTCCGGTTAGTAGTACTAGGGTGGCACAGTGGCGTAGTGGGTAGCGATGCCGCCTCACAGCAAAGAAGGGCCCGGGTTCGAATCTCGGCTCGGGGGGGGCCTTTCTGTGTGGAGTTTGCATGTTCTGCACGTGTCCGCGTGGGTTTTCGCCGGGCACTCCGGTTTCCTCCCACCGTCCAAATACACGCTGGCAGGTTAATTGGCTTACTGAGTAAATTGCCCCACGTGCCCTGCGATGGACATGGCGTCCCATTCTCGGTATACCTCTGCTTTGCGCCCTGTGTCTGCCGGGATAGGCTCCGGCTCACCGCGACCCTGTACAGGATTAAGCGGTTTCTGAAAATGGATGGGTGGATGGGTTAGTGGTAGTTTCGGGATAGCCGTGTCACTGAGCGATCTCCCTCTCTGCCCTCGCGATGCTTGGCCTCCCACGTTGGAAGCATCATCAGGCGTTCTATTCATGTTAAACTTTGGCTGTATATTTGTTTTTATACTATTTGCATATTAATCTTTACTGTCGTTGGGCGTATGTGTAAAGCTATGTGTTTTTATATTCCTATCCTAAAATAAACTGAGTAAACGCCCCGTGTATATGTGCGTATATGTGTGTGAACGGCGGTTCTTGTTATATGTGCTATGATCCCATAGATATGTATACTATGAGTGGAGTGGTGGGTTAGTGGACAATTATTAGCACACTGCACTATGCACCTGTACTGGTTTTCCAGGATTGTCTCCTGATTTTTGAGAAGGCAGTTGTACTGAGAAATCTTAAGTTTTCCTGGAACTAGTCATTCATTCAAAGTCTGCGTTTCTGCCAGTTACGGAGAGTACAGGCCTCTCTCATTCTGTATACTCCATGTACAACTAAATTGCCCCCGGTGCCATATGATGGACTGGCGTCTTACCCTGGGTATAGCCCTGCCTTGCGCCCTGTGTCTGCCGGGAAAAGCTCCGGCTCACCACAACCCTGTACATGATTAAGCGGTTTCTGACAATGAATGGATGAATAAGCATGTCCTTAATAATTGCTCGCGAACAGCCGTTTGTGTACATATACAATACAGTGCATGTGTATACACTAGCCAATACAATCACACATGTCGAACGGGCCATTGAAATGGAACAATTAACGTTTAATGATAAACCAAAAAAGACAAAACCGAGAGGAAAAAAAATATCTCTACGTTTAATGACCTCAAGAGCTTTCCTTGTAGCACAAACGATTTAACTTGCAGCTAGTCCACGGGAATCCACACACCGAGACACAACGCTTACAAAGAAAATGCGTAAAACGTGACGTCAACATTTACATATCGCGCATTTATTCTGTTACGAATCGTATGGCACTATAGATTAAAAGACCTACAGCAATCTATGAACGTAGCATCAATGTTAGTAGTCACTAAAACCACTCGATCTTTACGTAGCATTCCCGTTAGTACAAGCGTTCCTCCAAAAAAAGCACGCTTCCCATTCAAATGTCATGTGGTACAGAGACACACCCTTTCTGGATGCATTAACCCTGTCAAATGATTGTGGACTTTTACCACCGTATCAGTGGGTCTGGCCTGCCAATGAGGCGTGTAGCAATTCGTGTATTGATTATAATAACGATAAATTGAATGTATAAAGGTGCCTTCCTGTGTGGAGTTTACATCGTCTCCCCATGTCCGCCTGGGTTTTCGCCGGGGACTCCGGTTCCCACCCACAGTCCAAAGACATCCTGCTGCATAGGTTAACTGGCCTGCTGACTAAATTCCCCCTGGTGCCCTGTGATGGACTGGCGTCCCATCCTGGGTATAACCCTGCCTTGGGCCCTGTGTCCGCCGGGATAGGCTTCGCAGTAGCATGTCTTTGGACTGTGAGAGGAAGCCGGAGTGCCCGGCAAAAACCCACGCGGACACGGGGAGAACATGCAAACTCCACACAGAAAGGGCACCCGAGCCGGGATGCAAACCCGGGACCCTCCTTGCTGTGAGGCGGCAGCCCTACTCGCCGCGCCACCGTGCCGCATTGGGTGACCACTGTGCAGCACCCAACACGACCCCATCCTTCACCAACGCGATCTCTCCCGTTCCCTGTGTCTGTGCCACACGACATTGTCCTCACGCAGCGTAAGCGCCACTTGAGTTTTGGAGCAACTGCCAAACCTTCTCGCTCACCGTGATATTGTCTTACGATGATCGTTCGTCCGTAAGCGTTCCCGGAGCGTAACGTCCGTTAGCGGTGCATCGACGGCCTAGACATCTGCTTGGCATGCCACCGAGCCAGTGGTTTTGAGGTTTGCAGTTTGATTTCCCACTACAGCCAACGCGGTCACGTCTGCAAAACAACCGCTTGCCCAAGCCCGCCGCCGTCCGTGAAAGACCCTGTGGTATAATTTGCAAGGGTAGGCCATTGCATGAACAGTGAAATAGCCCTCGTCCCGCATATCGCTACTTACCCGTGACTACGTTACAAAAAAGAGTGTGTGCGTGTGTGTCATGAGAATCGCTCTCGAGAGCCGCTCTTTCGCGACAGACGTGTCGCGCCTTCCTCCTTATTTCGCAGCGTTTGTTGTGACGTGGGAATCCCACTTCCAGAGCTCGCAAGCTCACAGAGTAGTTTGTGCTGTGATAATAAACATCTACAATGATGGTTGCTCTTCAGAGCTGTTCTTTCGGGATAGCCGTCTCGAGCGATCTCCCTCTCTCCGTTGCGACGCTTCGCCTCCCACGTTGTGAGCATCATCAGGCGTGGGAGGCGAGGGTGGGAGGCGAAACGTCGCGAGGGAGATTGCTCGACACGGCTATCCTGAAAGAACAGCTCTGATGAGCAACCATCGTGAATCAAGCCGTAAAAACCTACATCAACCATCGACACTCTCTACGTCGTGATGTTTCGCCTCTCACTCTGGAGGAACGCTTGACATGGCTGTCCCAAAAGGGCTGCTCTTGGCAGCAATTCTCACACATCGAACCGTGAAAATCTACATCAATACCGCGTGTGTTGTTTTTTTCATCCAGATGTCCCTCTATAAGGGATCGTCCACTGGTTACCCAAGAGAGCCTCAAAGGAGTCTCGAAACTCACTCTTCACAAGGGCTCCTGCTGAACTGGGATGTTCCGTGAATGCCTCCGTGTTCTTTGCCCGTGCGGATGAACACCGGAGCGGCCAGGGGAAAACCCACGCGTGTAAGAGGAGATCGCTCAATTTTGAGACGTTCAGCAAAGTCCCTTTGCTTTTCTGCGTTCGTCTGGCAGGGTCCTACAGGTGGAGAGTTGCGCAGAAAATGTTTGGTCGGCAAAACTGCTGGTTACTTACCGCCCTGTTACCTGTTCATCGTACGTCTCCACCACCATCGCCACCACGCTAAGGACCCAAGCAAACGATAGTCGTGACAAACCCGGTCAGGTGCTTTCCCTCCAGCTCTCCCAACCTTTTCCCTCTCATCCCCCCCCCCTCCCATAATAATGTTTTATCCTGGACACCGGTCCTCCTGCAATGGAGACACAAAACTCCTATTATCCGCGTCGATGTAGGGGGGTAGCGATTGGTGGATTCCCACCCATCGCTACTCCTATTATCCGCGCAAAAAATCCATAAAGCTTTCTCCTCTCATCTGCGCAGTCCTCCATGGATACTCGCGGATAACAGGATTCTGCCGGAGTTGCCGCGCGGCTCCTCGAATCCCCCGAAACACGTGGAAAAAAGGATGAGTATCGTGAGAAATGTTCGCGGCTTCAGGGAGGCCTTCATCCAGCAGTGGACTGACAATGGTTGACGATGATTGGTAGGGAGGACTTTGCGATTCCAGGAGACAGCTTCTGGGTGGCCTCTCTCATCCGCGGAAAAACGCGGATAAAAGGATTCAGCACCGGCAACGACCGATCGCCTACGGCCTCTCATCCGTGAAAGTGCAGATGATAGGGGCTTCCGTGGCGATTCCTAACATCCGTGAAAACATTAGCAATTTGACCTCATTTGACAGCGGATAATTGGAGTTTGATTGTGATAACGGTGAAGTTCATCACTGTTATTGTCTCTCTCCATGTCTCACTGCATTTCTAGCTCTACTACTTGACTGTCTGTTTCTGTCTCCCTCCTGTATCTTGCTCTCCTTGTCTCTGTGTCTATTTCTCTGCAACCTGTCTCCTTGTCTTCCTGCGTCTTCCAACCCGGTCCGTTTCTCTCTTTGACGATCTCCGTGTCTTCCCTTGTGTCTCACCGCGGGTGTTGCCCTCTTCTGTCTCTCTTGTCTTCATGTCCGTCTCCTTGTCTCTCTACGCAACACTTCTCTCTTATCTTATTCACCCCAAACACAAAGATCCTCCCCCCCCCACGCGTAGCCTTAACAGACTGTCGGACCAAGTGCTCGTCAGCGAGCACCTACAAATGCCGAGACCCACTTGCACCCACTCCCACCGTGCATCATCCCCCTAGCAAGGTATCGTTCCTCCGCCTTTCTCTCCGTATGAATGACAGCCCCTGGGGGCAATGATCTTCTTTGATATCTCCTCCACCCGGCAGCACGAAGAAACCTGCTCCCAGGGCGAGCGGCGAGAGTAAAAACCATCCTCTGCGAAAGATGAGAATCTTACAACACAGGACGCACGGCCGATTAGGAGGGAGACGGGCCGGGGGTCTGGAAAATACGAGGACACGTCACTATGAGCTGCCTCTGGCAGTTTGAAGGCTGCCTTATTCATGTCGGTCTATGTCGAAGTGAACGATGCTACGAGTATACCTATTTGAGACGTGATACGTATTTGTATAGTATTTGTTTTCTTTTTTGACAATTGCTATAGTCTTCAGCGTACTTCCGGCATCGGTTAAACGGAGGCGCAGCCCCCAACAAACAAGCGCGTCGCTGTGTCAGTGGGACACTCTTAACATCGGTTTTGGGTCCGTCCGGTCGGAATTTGAAACATCGCCGTGTCGGGGAAAAAGTTTGAGCTTTTCGGGGTTTTTTTTGTCGCAAAAATATCGTTTCAATCGCGCTATCGAAATCGCGTCACGAGACGAACGTCAATTTGGAACTCCCAGAGATAGCGGCGACGCGTCACGGCCTGCGGAAGGCGACGTCGCAGAACTACTTCTGACGTCTTTTGCGTTTCCACGATGCGCCGCTCGAGAGGAGTGTTTCACACAGCAGTCAAATATCAATTTAGTCCACAGAGGTGGAAGGAAGTCTTGGCAGTGGTCAGCACACTCTGCTATGAACTCGATTACTCGAGACAGATTCCCAGCCACGGCCAACACCTGAACCAGTAGTACTGGGTGCCACCTTTGACCAAAACGAACTGACCATCGTGGCAAAGTATGGTCATTTTAACGTGTAGGTTTTTTTTTTGCGTTTGTTTTTCACGAACAATTCAGCTCCTGAAGAAGCTGCCGGCACGTGGAACGGAAAGTCGTACATGGTGCCGAGCAACGCGGTGCGAATCAAAAGCACGTCGCAGAGCTGTAGCATCTCCTCGCGGAATTGAACTTCGGCGCCACGGATCGACGCGGACGGACGTTGTAACGATCGCGAAACTGGGAGCACTTGTTTTGGGGTTGCGCCTTCCTTTACTGACGCGTGCACGCTTACAGATATTTTTTTTTCCGAGCGAGTTTTTTGTCCCATCGCCCCAAAACGACATCGCGTTTCCCGCCACCCAGGAGGTTTCCCTAAGTGGCGGGAAACGACAGAAGCAGACTGAGCGAGTCGAGTCTGGGTCGAGACGTTTACCTCGTGAACCCCACCGTTATCGCTTCGAAGATCGACCCAAACATTCATCTCGGTACAGGTTCTGTCCACATCTCCATGTCAGCTCCTCCTTCACTCTCGACTAACTCACCCACACCGGTCGACAGCGGAACGAGCGAGAACACTTCGCAACATCTCGCGCCGACACTTTTCTCCACACCCCCCAAAAAAACAACGTCGCAACAGCCGGCTCGCTCGGAAGAAACAAAATCAAACGCGCTGAAAGCGTGCACGCAAGTCGCGCCTCACACCAGCGTCGTGTTGCTGATGTCGGTGAGCCTCCACCGAGCCTGCGCCGCCTTGAGTTCACGAGTCACTCCGTTCCACGGCCGCGCGTCCCCCGACAGCGGCCCGTGCTGATTCGCCCCTTGCCGGTCGCGCGACGCCATCGTCGCGCTCCCCGAGCAGCCGCCGCCTCCTCCTCCTCCTCCGGCGGCCGTCATCTTGCCGCTGAGCGACGAGAGCGGATCCATGTGGTGACGCTGCTGCTGCTGCTGCGGCGGCGGCTGCTGTTGCTGGTGGTGGTGGTGGTGCTGCGGTTGGTGCTGCTGTTGGTGCTGTTGGTGCGACTGCTGGTGCTGCGGCTGGTGCGCAGGCTGATGCGGAGGCTGGTGCGGCGCCGGCCTCCGCGACTCGGCCACGATGTCGGACATGGAGGCGGTTTTGCGGCGGCTCCCGCACGGCTCCGCGGGCACGTCGACGAACCGCTCGCGGCCGTTGTGCGGCGCGCGCTGGTGGTGCCGCGGGTGCGGCAGCGAGGCGCTCAGGGTGCACAGCTCCTCGCCGCCCGGCGCGCCGGCCCCCGCCGCGGCGCAGTCGCTCGGCGCCGGCGCGAAGTCGTCGCCGTTGTCGTCGGAGCGGCCGTGCTCGCTCAGCGCCACCTGGTTCCAGAAGCTGAGCGCCCGGGCGCGCGGCTCGGGCCTGCAGGACGACGCCTCGGCCTGAAGGCCGGAGCCCGGCGGCTGCTGCTGCTGCTGCTGCTGCTGAGGCTGCTGGTGCTGCTGCGGGTGATGGTGCTGCTGGTGCTGGTGGTGCTGCTGCGGGGGCGGCAGCGGCGGAGGCGGCATCAGGGTGGCCGGGGCGCGGGGAACTCGGGCGGGGAGCTGGGCCGAGCGGCGGGCCGCGGCCAGGCCGTGGACCAGGCCCGAGGCCGACAGCAGGACGCCGCAGCCCAGCGCGCCGGCGCACGCCAGGAAGGCCGGGACGTCCAGGACCAGGAATGCGTGCAGGGACAGGGCTGCGCGCGCGGTGCAGAGGCGACATCGCAAGGTGGCGTCACGCGCGCGCGCTGTTTTCAGCTGGGGAACCAGGTGAAGCCTACTGCCGGTGGGTCCCAGGTACAGGGGGCTCCGTTATGAGCAGCTCGACAGCGCAGGTTGGCATACTCGACGCTTGCTTGGCCACGCGGTCGCCCCACGTCACGTTACTTGACAAGACGCGAAGTCACGCGACAATTGGCAGTGAGCATTCCACTGATAAAATGCTCTTCCCTTTTAGTATCGAATAGGCTTCTTCAATTTATTCCCATCGCACTTAAACATTGTTACAATGTTACTACTGTTACATTGTTACACTTCTTTGTCTTCTGCGAATTTATTGGAATTATTGGACATTTTTGTCCTGTGCAATACTGTGTGTAACTGTTTAGTATATGGCTATGGTCAAAGCTTTATCCTTGCGCAATTTAATGCTGTGAATTCGTTGTGTTAGCTTGTCATTTTATATATTGTTTGTGTTGGTTAGTTTGTACGTTTGTTTTTTTATCGCAGGAATCGTGCTTCCAGAGCTTGCAAGCTCACCGGCAATTTTCTGCTGTAATAATAAACACCTATCTATTGATCAAACATTTGTAAAGCGCCTTTCAACCAAAGGTCGCAAAGCGCTGTATAGCACGTGAAACTTCCTTATCCCGTGAAACATCACCGGTGGCACGGTTGCAATAAAAAAAAAATAGTTTTAAGGAAATCAGCGGGCGGCACGGTGGCGCAGTGGGTATCGCTGCCGCCTCACAGCAAGAAGTCCCGGGTTCGAATCTCGGCTCGGGTGCCTTTCTGTGTGGAGTTTGCATGTTTTCCCCGTATCCGCGTGGGTTTTCGCCGGGCACTCCGGTTTCCTCCAACCGTCCAGAGACATGCTGCTAGGTTAATTGGCCTACTGAGTAAATTGCCCCAGGTGCCCTGCGATGGACAGGCGTCCCATCCTCGGTATACCCCTGCCTTGCGCCCTGTGTCTGCCGGGATAGGCTCCGGCTCACCGCGACCCTGTACAGGATTAAGCGGTTTCTGAAAATGGATGGATGGACGGAGGAAATCAGCTTGAGAAGAGACCGTCTGACCAGCTGGCCGTTGGCCGATGGTGAAGGATGGGCACGCGTCTTACCGGCGGTGAAGGACAGCAGAGCGAGGCAGAACAGACCCATGGTGACCAGGCGAGCTCTCTGAGTACTTTCCACAAACCGCTGAGCCCTGAAAGAGACGTTTCGCAGGAGAGCGCCACATCAGCGCGCCCGCAATCTGCTCGCAGTCGTGCGTCTCAGAGTGGTGTGAGTGGTGTCAGCGTGGGACGAGATTTTGTCCGTTTAGGACCAAGTTTTACCTTGTGTGCGATGGATCGTTGGTATACACCCTTGCCAAATGTTTTACGAGCAAAAAGTAAACATTGTCGTTTTGATGGTTGCTCTTCAAATATGTTCTTTCGAGATAGCTGTGTCGAGAGCTATCCCTTTGAACAGCAATTATGATAAACCGAGCCGTGAAAACTTACATCAGTACATTGTATTTTTTGTAAAAAAAAAAGATGTTTTATTAAAATTCTCGGGTGCCTTTCTGTGTGGAGTTTGCATGTTCTCCCAGTGTCAGCGTGGGTTTTTGCCGAACATCCGGTTTCGTCCAAAGACATGCTGCTGCATAGGTTAATTGGACTGCGGAGTACATTGCCCCCGGTGCCCTGCGATGGACTGGCGTCCCATCCTGGGTATATCCCTGCCTTGCGCCCTGTGTCTGCCGGGATGGGCTCCGGCTCACCGCGACCCTGTACATGATTAAAGCGGTTTCTGACAATGATGATGATGCCATTACAAAGATCCCCAGTATAGCATTATGAGGATGTTGGGACAAGTGCCGTTAGCAAACACCCTTAAATAACACATGATGTGGCGGTGTGGCTCTCACCACGACAGCCACACCCGGCCGCCTTTGTCTCCCGAGCACTCACGTCATATATTCGCCACTGATGTTGTGGCCGTCAGTGGGAATCGAACTCGGAACCCCCGAGTCCTCGAGCCACTATTCTACAAGTCGCCCGAGGCAGTCGCACACGGCTACATTCCTGCATGACGATCACACAAGATGATTCTATTGAATTCCCTCCGTCAACCCGCAGCCAGTCACAGCCTCCCCCCCCAAACCGAAACCTCAAGCCAAGGCATTCGCCTATTTAACGTCTTACAAACGCGAGGAGGCACTCAGACTGCCATCCCACCCCCTCCTCTCTTTCTCACTTATCTACACGCAGTGCCCCCCCCCCACGGTGGGGGGGGATATTGTGTGCTGTGTCTGACA
>JAZEWU010000040.1:3455502-3480970 GCA_036362915.1 Geotria australis
TGCCCCCCACCACAGCGAGACTTAGAGAACGTTTGGGGCACGTTGCTGTGAGTGAGCACCGCCGCTCCCAGGGCTGCCACATGTGATATTTCAACAATCACTTTCATACGGAGGGGAATTGAGAAGTAGTTTTGTATGCACTGTGGTCGCCAGTCACAACCGATATCCAGACTCTACTCGGCTGAGCGTCTTCAATCCGATGAGACAGGAATAGTTTAAACTTGTAACGCTGCCACACAAGTTGTGCGAGGAGGAACCACGGACAAGGCAGTCGGTCAGGCGATGGGCCGGCGCCAAGAAATGCCGGAGCTCTGTGGTCCTTTGAATATCAAAATGCTGTTGGAAATATAATGAGTGTTGACACGAGGGAGTAAACCGGAGCATCTTCCCATCGCGCCGATCTGTGCTGGGGGCCAGGACAGAACCGTTTAAGATATTATTGGCCACTGACGTTAGCCGTGGCCAGGAGTCGAACTGAAGTGGTAGTTTCCTACCACTGCACCACCACTGCACCAGTGGTCATAGGCCGTTACGACTACTGTGTGTGTGCCCCTATTATGAGATATGGAGGTGGGATCACGGGTCTGATAGCAGGGAACAATGCAGGTCGAGTGAGACTCTACAGCAGTGATCTTCACTCATTTTTAGAGGGTTACGCCCACTTCCGCTGATAGGACATCAGCGTGAGAGCCTGCAAGACAAGAAAACTGCAACCCTTAAAGCAATAATGCGATATAACCGCCGGGTTAACTACATCGAAGTCTACATGCGAAATAAAACAACACAGGCTTCATTACTAGAAACTAAAACTATGATATGAAACCATTTACTCAAGGCGTGTGTTTTGTCGGGGGTCGCAAATCAGGGGACATACGTTAGGCCACCAGGGGCCGCCAGTGGCTCCCAGGCCTTGCGGTGAAGACCACTGCTAGAGAGCACTTCTCTGCTCGTAACCAGGGAGCATAGACGTGGGGAGCATAGAGGTGCAGTACAACGATTCATTTTTTTCGCAGGGCCGCTTATCCATGTTGGCATAGACGTTCCTATGGCAGACCCCAGTCTATCCGTAGGACAACAATAGGTTTACAAAGTGGTACTTGTTTTATGAGCCTCGGAAGGATTATGATGGAAGTGTTGTTATTAGCGCACTGAGCTACCGACCAGGCGAGTTCGAACACCGCACACGACCAATAAAGGTGGCGAACAATTAAACCGATCCTATGCCTCCCCTAGGTCGCCTCGGCCATAAATAAGTACCTGGTGCAACGTATAACCATCTGCACTAGGGATACAAAGGCAGCCTAGAGTAAAATTGGCCACCACACCTCACATGTTCTGTTGCGGCCCCAAAAATCTCTGTTAATGTTTCACGGGGGACCTTTGTCTTTGCATGAGTGAAATAACGAATTAATGAATGCATTTGTGCCATTATGCAAATCTGCGTGATGTATGCGCGCTTGTGAATGAATGGAGGTAATTGTACAGGCTGGTCCAGATGTCTTGTGACTTCCAAGACATCTGAGCAAAGGAGACAATGTCATGAGTCGATTTAATGGGGGGGGTCACAGGACATCTGGACCACAATGTACAAATGTGTATACGCGTGCTTGTGAGTGAAATAATTTCGTGATTCTGCAAATGTGTCTTTGTATATTGTGCAGGCGAGCGCGCGAATACATTCCTACGTGTGAATTCGCGTGCGTGTAAATGAATGCATGTGTGTGAGTGTGTGAGTGAGTGATTGAATGCGTGCGATTCTACAAATATGTATGAGTGCATTCAATCATGCGTGCATGCCAGTGCGTGAACGAATGCGTTTGCGTGAATCTGCAAATGTGCGTGCATATGTGCGTGCATTGGGGGGGAGCGTGTGGCCCAGTGGTTAGCGGCGCTGGGCTACAAATCTGGCGAGACCAGAGTTCGAATCCCGCTCACGACCAACACCAGTGACGATTTTGTGAACCGGTCCTTGGGCCTCCCCTAGGTCGACTCAGCCTCAAATGAATACCTAGTGCGGTGTGTAAACATTGTCACTAGGGAGACAAAGGCGGCCGGGCGTGGTGCTGGTCACCCACCCCCTCGTGTGCCGTGTCGACCTTCATAGGTGCTCGCTAACGGCACTTTCCCCTACAATCTGTTAAGTCTATACGGGGGATCTTTGTCTTTGTCTTGCATTCGGAATGAATGATGAATGCATGCGATTAAGCATGTGTGTATTATACGTGTGCCCGTGCGAATGAATTAATGCGCGTGATTACACAGACATACGCGTCTATACGAACGCGTGCCAGGGAATGAATGCATGCCCTGTGCCCAATTATTCATGCGTGTGTCTGTGTGTGCATGCATTTGAATGAATGCACCAGCGTGAGTCCACAAACGCGCGCGTATGAATGAATGATTGCATGCGCGTGATTCTGCAAACGTGTGTGTCTGTGTGTGTCATGCCTCTGAGTCGTTCTCTCGTCGAATGAATACCTTCGCCATTGAATGAATATGTGCGCGTTATAAATGTAAAATTATTATTATTATAAATTACGATTTTCTAAACCGGTCATGGACCTCCCCTAGGTCGCCTCAGCCTCAAATGACGACCTAGTGCGGTGTGTAAACATTGCCACTCGGGAGACAAAGGCGGCCGGGCGTGGTGCTGGCCACCCACCCCGTCGTGTGGCGTATCGGCCTTCATAGGTGCTCGCTAACGACACTATCCTCCGTATAGCCTTAACGGACTGTAAGGCTCAACGGGGGATATTTGTCTTTGCCTATAAATGAATGAAAATGCATGCGCCTGATTCCACAAACGGGTGTGTCAGTGTGTGTGTGTGCGCGCGCGCGTGTGCGAGTGAATGAATGAACGAGTGTGTGTGTGTGTGCGTGTGTGCGTCTGTGTGTATGTATGTATGTACGTATGTGTCCTGCTGCGTGCTTGAGTTCTTAATGCGGCGGCGGCTCCTGTGCCGCATGGGGGAAGAGGGCCCTACTCGTTATGCTGCTCACGTCGAGAGTTAGCGGGAAGCACCCGGAGCCACTGGCGCCCGCCCCCGCCCCCCGAGCCTCCAATCTTCCTTCCCCCAGCGCCGCCCGTCGACCCACCCAGGGGGAGGAGGGTGGCTTTCATATCACGAGGGCCAGGGTGGCCTACCACCGACCGCGCACCTCACACTCATGTTACATATGTGTGCGTCTGTCTGAGCGTGTTGTCTTTGAGTGTGTGTGTGTGTGCTTAGCGCACCGGGCTACGAATCTGGCGACCCGAGTTCGAATCCCGCTCACGAGCAACACCAGTGACGATTTTCTGAACCGGTCCCTGGGCCTCCCCTAGGTCGACTCAGCCTTAAATCAGTAGTAACTAGTGGGGTGTGTAAACATCGCCACTAGGGAGACAAAGGCGGCCGGGCGTGGTGCTGGTCACCCACCCCCTCGTGTACCGTGTCGACCTTCATAGGTGCTCGCTAACGGCACTTGCCCCAACAGTTTGTTAAGGCTATACGGGGGATCTTTGTATTTGTTTTGTGTGTTAGCAGCCAATGGCACCTGCGTCTGTACCATGACCTCCTGTCAGCGAGCCTTCGACACTCTTGCGTGGCCTTAAGGAGCACCTGGCCTGACATAGGTGCGTGGTGACGTCACCGCTACTTAGTGGCATCCTAATGCAGAGCCCTTATGTTCAAGAAGTCCTGAGCGTCCGTAAGTCTAAAATAATAAATCTAAATAACTTATTTATGTTATAAGTTAATACAAGTCATGATTAAGAATTGCTCTCAATAGCTATTCTTTCAGGATAGCCGTTGGAGGCATCATCAGGCGTCATGCCTCCAACATGGGAGGCGAAACGTCGCGAAGGAGAGAAGAGGAACACTCGACACGGTTATCCCGAAAGAACAGCTCTGGGGATCAATTCTCATACAGCGAGCCGTAAAAACCTATATATTTCACACGTCCATATTATCGGTTAATATAAGCTCATTGCCTGGCTTCAAAGATTAGATTCTCCAGCAAAGAGTGAAAGTTCATCACAGAGAAGGAGAGAGGGTGGACGAGGGGACAGGGTGCTGAGCTGGCACTTCTGAGGCCCTGGGTTCTATTCCAGGTTTCAGCCGCCTGTGAGAAAACCTGGGTCTCAAGAGTAGCGATCCGAGGGTCTCACCCCAGTCAAAATGGCTGCACACACAAAGAATCACTTTATATGAAATGTGTGTTTTCACTTTATTTGGCTAAGCTCCAGCTCTGAGAATTAAAAATAAAATAAAATGCTGGGATGGACTAACGTGTGGCGAACACTCTTCATGTCACTGCTATGCAGAAGTGGCCCCAACTCAGGCCATCATCCATCTGGGACGTTTCAACCCCTGGTTGAGGGCCACCGATTAAAATACACATTGTCGAATACTTATTTGAGCGGTGAGACACACTGGCTGTTATGACAGCAATGAAACTTTAATAGCTAATGCAATGTATTATACCAACTACTGATGGAGGTGGTGGTGGTGGTGGTTATGAAGATAACGTGTGGAGGTGGTGTCAATATTCTTGTGTGGCGTCATCGATGATGATCATGGGAGATGATGACGACATCGCTCATTTTGGACGTATAACAATATTGGTAATGATGACGATGGTGACAATGATGGGTGGAGGCGGTGGCTGTACTTGTAGAGATGATCACGGGGATGGATGATGTTCCGGCAGTCTACTGCTCGCTTGCCGGCCAGGTGCCGCGTCACCTTGCGCCGCACAGGTACAGCTGCCCCTGGGGGTGCCCTTTTGAACTTGCTATCTCGTGTGAGGCGCTCCGAGGCACCTCGGCATAAAAGAGGGCGGCTCAGTCAAAAAAACACATCATTGTTATTACTCATTTTAATTCGGCGCTGAATGTGGGCCTTTGGTCCACGTATTTATGTGTTAGTAAGCCACAATACTTATTTGTAATTATTAAAACCATCATTATAGACAGTCAAGACTTGAATAACAGCGTGCAATCACATGCTGGTAAGATGTGTTCTCGATTTAGATAGTTGCTAGGAAGGTCCGCTAGACAGCTTCGTCCAGCAGAAGACCGCGTCAAAATTCGTGACACACACACCAAGCTACATTACTATATAGATCATCAATATCGTTGTTGAAGATGGCAACAGCAGCTCCTAGATAATCGTGCCCAGCAGGGGGTAGGGGGAGCAGTTGCTACTCGTGTGCAGTGAAGTCATGAGGTCAGGGGCACAGACGTAGAAGCATGGAAATACACTTCTACCTGGGTTTTAACGCTTCCTAACTATGAAATAAAGCGTGACTGCATTAGCAGTCTGTCTGTAACGGGGGGTCACGATAAGTCTCATAAACACGGTGCAAAATCAGCGCAACTTTCCTATGAAGTCGTGTTAGTGTTAGGGACTAGCCCCATAGAAAACCTGCCAAATTGACCAAAGGGCTTCCCAGATCCCCACCTCAGAGAGAGCCGATACCCGGGCCCTATTAAACCATCTTGTCCTTTGGACGCACTGCTTTCCTGTACACCTGGCCACCGTTGTTGCTATTAAGCATGCATGGATGGCTATATTAGATACTCCCCACACATTGCAAGGCAGCGTTACGGAATCCATGCGCGTGCATGGTTTTGCTTCCTTGGTTCAAAACGTAATAACAAGACTGCCTGTGGACGTGATCCAGGTAGACAAGACAAGATGAGGCGAGACGACTGTCTATCTGGATCAATAATTGACCAGGCGCTGATTTGACTTCATTGTAATTTGCAAGATACTCCTAAGATCATCCTGAACCGATCCAAATGCTGGACCGATTTGAAACATCACAATTTGTAATTTCATACAATTGTACTGATGTAGGTTTTCACGGCTCGATTCATGATGGTTGCTGTTCAGAGCTACTCTTTCGGGATAGCCGTATCGAGTGATCTCCCTCTCTCCAACGTGGGAGGCGAAACGTCGCAAGCGAGATCGCTCTACACGGCTATCCCGAAAAAACAGCTCTGAAGAGCAACCATCATTTGATACCATTTGCACTTATTATTATTTTATATTAGTGACATCTGAACCTACTTTTGTATAAATGCACGCAGACGGATGGACCACAGATCATGGACCAAAAAAACACCAATGACCAAGACGAATGTCCACCTGGATCAGCAATAGCGGCCGAGTATTAATAATAATCGAGGATGGACTGACCTGTGAGCATGCACCATCCTGGAGGCCAGCAAGGCGTGGATGACACAGATGGACGCACAGCACAGGTTCAGACTCAGGGCCACGGCTGCCAGACACATAGCCGACGTTCTCATGATGGCAGCAGCGGCGGTAATGCCAGAACTGCCACTCTCATCCGGCGGCTGCAGCTGTTGCTGCAACTGCTGCTGCGGCTGGAACACCGGATACTGCTGATCCGGGTACTGCTGCTGATGCTGCTGCTGCAGCTGCTGGTGACGGTTCAGTAGATCCTGGAACTGCTGCTGCTCGGGTGTTTGGGGAGGGTGCTGCTGCTGTTGCTGCTGCTGCTGTTGTTGATGGTGCGGCGGCTGCTGTTGCTGGTGATGCTGCTGCTGCTGCTTCTCCGTCGCGTGCTGATGGTGATCGTCGCATCTCTGCTGCCGAAATGCCCCTTGCAGCTGGAAGAGCAGGGCGAGATTGAGAGCCGCGGAGAGCGAGGCGGACAAGCCCAGGAGAGTGCCTCCGAGAAGAGGTCCTGCCATGCGGGCCATCGTGAGATCCACTCTCGTTCTCTCGCCTCCGCTCGCTCGGTGGGAGCGCGGGGGAGAATTGAACGCTTTGGGACGCATTGCGCACGGCACAACACCGCCACCAGAATTGCCCCTAATGAATTCAAGCAACCCCCCCAAAAGCCCGGCTATCGAAAAAAAATTAAATAATTGTTGTTGTTGTTATTATCATCATCGTCGATGATGTTAAAAATAAAAAATACACACGTGCGCACCCACGGAAAAATTGTACAACGGCGCGTGAAAATGTTTAGGTTGAGATTAGTGTTGAGAAATTCAGGGTTGGCCGGATAGCGATATCTCTTGGCTGAAGCGGTGAGCTGGTTTGAGGTGGTCGTGGTGGTGGCGATGGTGATGATGGAGGGGGTGGAGTGCCTTGGTGGGAGGAGTGAGGGGTGCGGTAGGAGGGCTTGCAGGTTTGCATGTTAGAGAGAAGGGAGAAGATGTAGGAGTGCCGGTTGCTGCCGACTGTTATTGTTGCTGTTCATATTGTGGTTTAAGAGTAAATCGGTATTTACTCGAAGCGTCGTCTGTTGTATATGATGACCTCTCAAGCAAAAGTGGCATTGAAGAATGTGTCCGGTGACTGTTGTTTGTGCTGGTGTTCCACGGCTAACGCAAAGAAGAAGAAGACGGCTAACGCAGTGTCACGGTAGTTTTTTTTTTTAAATATGCGCGTGTGTGGTATGCATTTCTGCAATTGACCCATCTGCCCATTCACACTGTAACCGCACACTAATGCAAAAGTAGGGGGAGGGGGGCTATTCGATAGTAACAATTCACAGGTACAAGCCTGACACATTAAACCCTGGGGCGGCAGTGGCACGGTGAGTAGCGCTGCCACCTCACAGCAAGATACGCCCGGGTTCGAATATCAGCTTGGGTGCCTTTCCGTGTGGAGTTTGCATGTTCTCCCCGTGGGTTTTCGCCGGGCACTCCGGTTTCCTCCCACTGTCCAAAGACATGCTGCTGCATAGGTTAATTGGCCTGCGGACTAAATTGCCCTCGGTGCCCTGTGGTGGACTGGCGTCCAATTATGGGTATAACCCTGCCTTGCGCCCTGTGTCTGTCGGGATAGGCACCGGCTCACCGCAACCCTGTACAGGATTAAGCGGTTTCTGACAATGGATGAATGAATTATTTTCCCGAAATGTCTCTGGTCGAAACATTGCCCTTGGCGTGACCCTCCTAAAACGAATCACGAGCCTCAGTGAGGCTTTCATGGATTTAAAAAAACACTAGAATAATACAACAAAATCAATGATTAGATTTTGCTCCCGCAACCCTGTACAGGATTAAGCGGGTACTGATCGTGAATTAATGGGATATTTTTTCCACGAAGTAGGGCATTTGCTCGCGAACGCGCATATTTTATTTTTGCAAGAACACCGTATTATTGACGATTGCATCGAGTTCGTTGTTAATTGGTGTTAATTGTGCGTGTGCACTAATGCCAACGCAGCCGCATCACCACGTCATATGAATTAAAATAATGAACTACCCACACCATCACATGTTCATCTGTAAACCACGAGAGGGGGGCAGTGAGCCGCTTACAATCTGGCGACGCTCCTGAATGTTAATTTCATCAGACACACTTTGGCCATTCACGGTGGTGCGGTGAGTAGCGCTGCCGCCTCACAGCAAGAAGGGCCCGGGTTCGAATCCTGGCTCGAGTATCTTTCTGTATAGAGTTTGCATGTTCTCCCCGTGGGTTTTCGCCGGGCACTCCGGTTTCCTCCCACCGTCCAAAGACATGCTGCTGCATAGATGAATTGGCCTGCTGACTAAATCGCCTCCCGTGCCCTGTGATGGACTGACGTCCAATCCTGGGTATAGCCCTGCCTTGCGCCCTGTATCTGCCGAAACAGGCTCCGGCTTTCCACAACCCTGTACAGGATTAGGCGGTTTCTGTCAATGAATGAACACTTTGGCTATTGACCGGACGACATTTTTAAAACGACCATAACAGGAAGTCGTACCGTGACCTTTTTCTGCACGGAAGAGGGCCTCCCAACGCCTCGCGAGCAGTGAGCGTTGTTTGACCATACTTTACCACGCTGGGGACTGATGCTTGTTGAAGGTGGATGGAGTGGAAGTCGTGTGGATTTTTGTGCAGTGCCCTCTAGTGCCCACAACGCCTATATCCATCCATTGTCAGAAACCGCTTTATCCTGTTCAGCCGGAGCCTATCCCGGCAGACACAGGGCGCAAGGCAGTGCTCTACCCAGGACGAGACACCAGTCCATCACAGGGCACCAGGGCCAATTTAGCAGGCCAACAGGCCAATTAATATATGCAGCAGCATGTTGTTGAACTGTGGGAGGAAACCGGAGTGCCGGGCGAAAACCCACGCGGACACGGGCAGAACACGCAAACTCCACACAGAAAAGCGCCCGAAGCGGGAATCGAATCGCCTCGGCTGATTGGAAGTACACAACATTAGATTGGCAGGTCGCATGTGTAGTAGTTACTTGCACTTTTTCCCAGACATCTGGCCTCTGTGTGGAAGAGTAGGCCAAACTCTATAGAGGGCCCCTTTTGAGCTCCATCTAGTGGAGATCCTTCATTAAGCAGTGGTGCGAGCAAGCAATTGCAGCCTTTTAAACCTTTACATGATACCATGCGTAGTGGAGGGGTTTCCGTGTTCCAATGAAACCCAGAGCTATGTCATTTCGAGTCCAGCACTCCTGCAGGGTGTCCCTTGGTGAACAGGTTTTGGGGGGAGGTTCCAGCTGGATAGCAATGCAACGACCAACTAACGGACATTCGTGTCATGAAGAGCATTCGGCTGTAAAACCTGCACCCAACACCCCCAGCATTGGGAGGCAACCGGCCACCACGTTTTCAACCTGCTTCGAGGCCGTTACAAACCGGCAGCAAGAACACGGCACTGCCGCGGCACACGACTGGCAACGGTAACCAAGGGCGCTATTCGCTTATTGTCTCCGCGGCCATTGTGCAGCGCTTTGTGACCCTCGGGTGAAAGGCGCTCTATAAAAATGCTATTTTTATTATTATTGTTTTGGGCCCTGCTGTCCAGGCGCCCAGCTTTCTGGCTGGAAGCCACCGCCGTCCCGACCTGGCGTCGTCGTCGTCGTCGCCGCATTGTCCCCTCCGCCGGTGTCTGCGCGCTCGCCTGGTAGCCACGAGCCCGGCTGGAACTGGCCGCCGGCGCCTCCGGGCTCGGGCGACGAGCCGGGCGGCCCGCGGTGGAGCAGCGCGGCATGGCCCGGCGCTCGGGTGGCTGCCCGTGCCACGAGGCCCTCCTCGTAGGCGCGCTGCTGAGCCTCCTCATCCTTGGCCTCGCTCAGGCGGCCTCGCTCGGCCACCAGGTGGCTCAGCGCCTCGCGGCGAGACACCTCCTGCGAAGTGTGGTGGCAAAGACGGTGTTGCAGGCTGTGTCGGCAGCGCCCACAGACTGAGCTGACGATTGGACCTTTTTTTGCCGTTGTACAAATAATGTAGAATATACGAGGTTTAACCCTTTCTGGCAATGAGAAAAAGTGTTAAGATCTTTAAACACTAAATGGACACCTTTTTGCAAAGGTTCCAGTTTGCAAGCAGCCACACAAGCTTGTGGCAAAAGCATGCAAATGAATGCTATCATCAATATATTCCCATCACCTCGTGTGGTGCTGCATGGCCAGGCTGTGGGCCTGTCACTCACCTCTATAGTCGGAACACTGTCCCTTTTTCCTTGCATCCATGCTACACAAACAAACACAATCATTAACGTCATCTGGGCAAACATCAACAAGGCTGCTCTGTGCGCTGCAAGGAATGAAGCAGTAACTTTGGTAGTCTACACTTTACTAAAGTTACTTGAAAATACTTCTCCATGTTGACCAGTGTGGGATGCCGAAGGCGGGGAGCATACACGTAGAAGCATAGAAGCACAGCTGCGCAGTGGATTTAGCAGCACTGTTCTCTGCTGCCAACCACGTAGCCGATGACCAAATCACCCAGAATGCACCCGATCTCGGAAGCTCAGCACAGTTGAGCTTGGCCAATGCTATGATGAGTGAACACAACCTCCACGCATGAAACAGGTGTGGGTGGGCTGCTACCGGAATACGTTATGGGCAGCAGGGGACATTACAATATACGGTTGTACTGGGCTATGAACCGACATCCATGCTCCCCCCGCCGCCTTCACCAACCTGCAGTGATCAGCATGGTGAAGCCCTCATCCAGTAACGGATAGACAGGTGATTCATGCCCAGCTATGTTGTTTACCCTCATGATAAATGTTTATAAGGGAGTGCCCTCTATGTAGGGATAATATTAGCAAAAATCTATTGCAACAAGTGTTCAGGCCATCCACCTAGGGCAGGTCTATCACAAATGCAGTTTCACAGACAGGTAGTCTGCCAGTAGGGGGCTATAATTACTATATGTGATCCCAATTGGGTCGTTTGCATGTCATTTTTCATTTTTGGTAAATTTGGATCACGAAGTCAGCACACAAAGGCCAACTCGTTTCAAATGACGCCAGGGAACATTTAACGTCCACTGTGAAGCAGGTGAATACACCCACAGGCCACAGTAATAACCACGGTGGCGATTATCTGTACTACCACTGGGCCATGTCACAGCTCAGATGACCACTGTTGCGTTTATGTCACGTAAATCTGTGCGTGTTTTTTCGAATAGGCCCTAGACTCACCCTGCCACTCCATGGGGATGTTCTCTCCGGTGTAGTCGGCCGTGCTGGATTGTGACGCCTCCACTATGCGACGCTTACGGACTGTGCGGCCTGCCCGGGAGAACAACACGGGATCGGCACAGGTGGTGAACGTGGCCTAAGAGGGCTCGTATATTACCAGTTTCACGACCTTTCAGTATATTCGAAGCAGCCTTAATCATTTAATTTTTGTTCCTTTGGTTTTTATTGGTTGTTTTTTCTTTCATTGTTGACATGCCGTTCTCTTCGCGGCCCTTGTGCAGCGTTTTGTGACCCTCCGGTGAAAGGCGCTATATAAAACCCTATTATTATTATTACTACGGCTCTGTCATAGACACCGTATGAGCTGACACCACTGAGATCCCAGTGTGAAACTTGCATTCGTGACATAAAACCCCAATTATCAGGTGAAAAGTGTTTTTACGTAATTGAAAGCTTGACCTCATTTACAGAAACTATAAATGGCAAGTTTTCTAATTACCAGTTTCTTAGATTTGCTAGATGGTCTGGGAGGAGTTAACTGGAGCGAAATACGCACAGTCGATCCCTGGCTAGCAATATTTCACATGTATCTGGACCAAATGCCAACAATTTCCCATACTCTATGATCCTATATTAGTGATATTTGACCAGACGTGTGTGTGTGTGCGCGAGATGAACGTGTCACGGTTTTAACTGCAGTGTCGTGTCGCACTCACCAGTCCACGTGCGCTGCTCAGGCACCAGGTAATAGTTATTGCCCAGGTGGTCGGTGCCAATGTGCATTCGCAACATGCCCAGTTTACTGCGCAGGAACGACACCACGCGGCTCATCCTTGCTGCGGGAACACCGATATAAAAACACCACCGCGTATGATTAAACCCAGGTTCTTAAAAGGTAGTAAGTTCATGGTCTCAGCTCGTTCACCAACGACTGCAGGAAAAAAAACAACCGTGACATTGTTTTGTTCTGCGAAAAAATTCTGTTAGCTTTTAGCCAGGATCTAACACATTGCATTAACTGTCATGGGATGAGAACATGCAAACTCCACACAGAAAGGCACCCAAGCCGGGAATCAAAAATCTGTCTGTACTAACAAGCTGGAACCACAATGTGCAGTTTTATCGCTTGAGAGGGGATATTAGTTAGGACAGATTTAATTGCTGTGAAGCTTAGTTACTTCCTATGTGTGTATGTACAGTACAAATATCCCCCATATAGACTTAACAGACTGTAGGGTCAAGTGCTGTTAGCATGGTGGCCAGCACCACGCCCGGCCGGTTTTCTCCCTAGTGGCGATGTTTACACACTGCACCAGGTACTCATTTGAGGCTGAGTCGACCAACAGGCGACCCAGGACCGGTTCAATCAGGATTCGAACTCTGCTCGAAGGGTTCATAGTGCAGCGCGCTAACCATTACATCACTGTTCCCCATAACGTACAGAGAAGCGGTATTTCGATCCTCTGTATGTCCTGTACATATGGTAGAGTTGACAAATAAAGTTGAATTGAATGAACAGTCAGGAACCCCATGGCACCCTGGGTCTGTCCCGTGAACCTTCGGCCAGTGAGCTTTCGATAATTCACATTGCCTTAAGGTGCACCTGAACTGGCACAAGTGCCGTGGTGACGTCCCCCGACACATAGTGGCGAACGGCCGTTGTTGTTGTTGAGGACAAACTAGAGGTGCCACAGACTGTTGGGGCAAGTGCTGTTAGGACGAGGCTAGGACATGAAGCCCCCACACAATGAAACTGAGAGGCCACAGGTCGCAGTGACCTTCAAGAGGGTGACCTTCAACCCATTACAAGTAGCATCTCTTTAAAAAAACACACGTGGCCAAACAAGCTGCAGGTTAAGAACGCGCGATGTGACGCTGCACTTCCACGCAACACAGGTTACATGCCTGATACATCCACACAGCTTCAGTGTATAAGTTGCACCGCCTCTGTGCCGCCTCTTGGGCGACAGCGTGGCGCGGTTTAACATCTGCGCCTCACAGAATATAATAATAACCTACCTGAGGTGGTTCGATTCCCGACTCAGGCGCCTTTCTGTGTGGAGTTTGTGTGGTCTCCCCCTGTTCTGCGTGGGTTTCCTCTGGGTTCTCCGGTTTTCTCCCAGAACTAAAAAAAAACACTCGTTAATTAATTGGCCGATAACATCATAATGTATAGGAAGTAGTGTCTGGCGGGTTGGCGCCGGCTGACCGCCTGGCTGACTCCCTACCTCCCCTACTCTGCTGTGCCTCCGTATCCGTGTCTCGTCAATAACCAGGCGTGGAATTTGCGTGTGTTACAAATTATATTCGCCTTATAACCTTATAATACAGTGTATACGCGAAGGGAAAGCTGACATGAGTCCCCTAGGACAAACACTGCGCCGAGACGATTCGTTACATCATGGAAACAATATTTATGTTAGAATTATTTTAGTGCAATGGTGGTAATAATAACATTACACAAATGATGACGCATCATGTCATAAGGCCTCAGTCAGTCAGTAGATGTTTGTTATTATAGCAGGAAATGCACAGTGAGCTTGCAAGCTCTTTACGGGGTTCCTGCGACACAACAAACACGCGGAGTTTTTACTGGAAGGAACCGCTGAGATATGTATTTCTTTTAAACAGTTGTCCAGCGGGTAGGGGTAAGCAAGTTACAAGAGATAGAGACCCAACGGTAGTAGCAAAATCACTTAATAGACATTCGTACGAAAGTATTAAACAGACCTGGCGTGTTTATGTCTCCTTGACACGTTCAGAAAACACAAATATTCTTCAGCAAAAACCTATTAATGACACATTCGCGTCACTAATTTATAAATAAGATAACATCACAAGCTTCATAACCTCCACACGGCGTACGCCACTGTAACATCGGCGGCGGTGTAATTTCAGTTCATACCCTGGATAAGTCGCTTGATGCCGATGTAGCCAATCGCTATGCGCGTAACGGCCAGGGGGTATTCCCCATTAACCAATCACAGCAGGGCGACTCGTATCACCTGCTTATGTGTTGTACAGAATGTGATCGCGGCGTCTGACACACGTGCTCCGTGAGTACAGTGCATTCGCGATGTAAACATTTCAACTTGTATGTCGCGTTCGTCAACACTTAGCATACTATACTTAAAGACCCCCCCCCTGTATAGCCATACCAGGCTCTCGGGTCAAGTGCCGTTAGCGAGTAACAGGCACCCCCACGACGCACGATGGGGTGGGTGGCCAGCACCACGCCCGGCCGCCTTTGTCTCCTCTGTGTTTGCAACCGCTCATTTGCCCCTCCGTCTTAAGGGGACTCACGGCGCAAGCGATGACGACGCTGGGCTTCACGCGACATCGCCGCGTTTGGCGATCAGCAGCGCTTGCGGGAGCCGTGCGCAACTGGCGCAGCGCTCGGCTCGACAGGACCCAGGCAGTCCATCGCAACGGACGGTCGGACAGAAGGGACGACGGACACGAACCACCGTGGGACAGAGGGGACGGGAGCACCTCCGTGTTTGCGTTGTCGTCCGGCGCGGGCCGGGCCGGCGTGGCGGTGCTCAGGGTGTCGGGCCCCCACGCCGTGAAGGCCGTGCTGCGCATGACGGGCGCCAGGACGTTGCCCACTCCGCGCCATGCCGCCCTGCGCCGCATCGTGCACCCGCTGTCCGGGGAGGCCCTCGATAGGGGCCTGGTGCTCTGGTTTCCAGGTGAACGCCCTGCTGAGCTGGCCGACGATGCAATGTCCCGCTCACGCTCACGATTTTGTGGAGTTTGTGAAAATCGGAGCTCAAAGGGATGGATGTCTGGTCCACCCTCCTTGGACTGCTGCCACCGCGACCCTCACCAGGACAAGCGGTTGAGAAAATGGATGGAGCTCAATAGCCGCCGAGTTCAGCAGCGGTGATAGGGCAGGGTGGCTATGCAGCGGTGACATCCGCGCCTCACGGAAAGTCCTGCCCGAGGCGGTTCGATTCCTGCCTCAGGCACCTTTCTGCGTGGGGTTTGTGTGTTCTCCCCCTGTTCTGCGTGGGTTCCTCCCACAAATAAAAAAAACACATTAATTAATTGGCCAATACCATAATATAGGACGCAGTGTGTGACAATATGTTGGCGCCGGCAAACCGCCTGGCTGCCCCTCCGCCTCTACACTTTCCTCGCGCCTCTGAGTTGTTCTCTCTTCAAATGAACACCTTTGACACTGAATGAATATGTGTGCGTTATAAATTGGAATTATTATAATAAATCGTGTTGTTGAAACGTGCGTTCGAGCATGAGAACCTTAACGCGTTGGTTCGCGGAATCAACCAGTCACCTGGTCGTGTTATTTTGTTTTCTGGGTTATGCAGGACCTAACAGTTTCACTGGCGAGGATTCGTGTGAGTTCCAGGTTCACGGCGGACCTGCGGTAGTCAGCGCTGTTCTTCGAGCTTTGGGTAAAACGCGCTCGATCGAGCTCGCTCATCCGTTTACCTCTTCACTTGTTATAAAGGACAAATCCAGTCGAGGTCATTTGTTTAATGAGGTGAGCACTCAGGAGACTAGAATAGTCTCATTTGCAAGGGAGACCTTGGCTCAAAAAAATGACAAAGCATAACAAATTACATATAGTATAATTGTTGCGTACACGTGTACGTGCATGTGTGCGTATATGCTAAGCTCGATTCCTGCTCACAGCTGACATTAGTGATGCAAATCTGAGCTAGTCCTGCGACTCCACGAGGCGTTAAATTAGTACCTGGCGTAATAATAATAATAGCATTTATAGAGCGCCTTTCACCCGAGGGTCACAAAGCGCTGCACAAGGCTGCGGAGAGCTGCGTAAACATCGCCACTCGGTTGACAAATTTGTCCGGCCTTGGTGCCAACCCCACCACGCCGTCACGTGGCTTGCCAGCTTTCAAAATGCCCGCTAACAGCACAGGACTGTCAACGGCTGTACGGGGGATCTGAATGTTTCGTACGATCTTCACCCCGTGGTGAGCAGGAGAGATCGAGGGCCTGCACCCGGCCGAGGCCGGAGACTTCACGAAGCGTGCGTTCCAGAACGGCCGCCTGGAGCTCACGGAGGTGGAGGGGCTGGGAGACCTGATCCACGCCGAGACCGAGGCGCAGAGGCGGCAGGCTCTGCGGCAGATGGACGGAGACCTGGGCCGCCTCTACACGGCGTGGAGCGGCCGCCTCAAGCAGGTGGACACAAGCGGGAATGCTAACTCACTCACGGCACTCGTTTCGATCCGTATCCCTGTGTTCTTTTAACGACGGTGACGACGACGCCAATTACGGAACCGTGACTCTTGCACTCTGAAAACTCCTTCTGAGGAAGCTCCTGCATCAACGTGCACGTTGTTGTCCTGTTAATATCCTTCGACACATTAACCACGCCACTCCCATCATAGCTTTTGTAACTCCGGCCGGTGCGAATGCGTTGCCCGTGTCACCGGCAGTCTCTCGCCCACGTGGAGGCCTACATTGACTTCAGCGAAGACGACAACATTGAGGACGGTGTCCTACAGCGAGGTGAGGGGAGGTTCACCGACAACATCTCTTTCCCAAGCGACTGGCACCGGTCGCGTCTCCTTAACGTCACTGTGTACGAGCTCGCCACACCAGTTGCATCTCACGAAGATGGGCTGCTGACCGAGACGGGTAACGGAGTGAGTGGCACCGCACGTTGATCGACTATTTGGGTAATTTTCAGGTCGTTTTTCTGCTTAAGGATGTATGGCCAATACCACTTACATTGTATGTTTTTTTGGTAGCTTTTATAGGAAGCTGGAGAATCCAGACGAAATTCATGCAGAATAGAGGGTAAACAGATAATTGCTCTCAAGAGCTGCTCTTTCGGGATAGGCGGAAAATAATCCCTACATCATTACAGAGAAAAAAAATCCAGGCTGAAAGACGTCCAAGTAATAATAATAATAGCGTTTTATATAGCGCCTTTCACCCGAGGGTCACAAAGCGCTGCACAAGGGCCTCGAAGAAACGGCATGTCAACAATGAAAAAAAAAACCAGAGGAACAATATTTTTTAAATGATTAAGGCTGCTTCGAATATACTGAAAGGTCGTGAAACTGGCAATCTTAAGCGCGGCAAAAATCTGCCAGCGTCCCCTACGATGGCCGTCACTTCCTTAAAGACAAACACGGAGGGAGACAGGGAGGGAGGCGGAGACATATGGACACAGAAACAGGAAGACGGAGAGACAGACACGAGGGGGAAACAACGCCAATCCAAATTAAACAATCAACAATGAAGCATAAGAACAAAGACAAAGACACACGCAACAGCAAAAAAAAAGTAAGGATCAAACCTAGATCCTTGTTAGATTTTACAGCAAAAAAATACCCAGCGAGCATGCAAGCTCTTTACAGGATTACTCCGACACAACAAACACGCGAATTTACAAAAATAAATACAAATTTGAAAAACAACAAATGAACCAAACAAGAACAAAAAAATTATCATTTTACAAACAGCATTGCACATAATTGACCACATGAATATAAATAAACAATACGGTTAAACAGCACCAGGAGGCACGAGCGTTACCACAGCACCACCGCCCCGTCATTGCTAATATCATCGCCGTTGCCCGTTGTCTCTGGCAGTGGAGGCCGAGGTGCGGAGGCTGAGTGCCGAGGTGTCGGCGCACCTGCGCGACGGGCGGCAGGGCGAGCGGCTGCGCAGCGGCCTGCAGGTGGTGATCGCGGGGCCCACCAACGCCGGGAAGAGCAGCCTCCTCAACGCGCTCTGTACGTCGCCCGCTGTGCGCGCGTGCGCGTCGGCTGCGGGAGCTCTAGTGTAACGGTTAGCGCGCGCTGCCCTACGAACCCAGCGACCCGAGTTTGATTCCCGCTCACGGCCAACACGGTGATGATTTTCTAAACCGGTCCTGGGCCTCCCTTTGGTCGACTCAGCCTCAAACGCGTACCCGATTCAGTGTATAAACATCGCCACCAGTGAGACAAAGGCGACCAGGCGTGATGCTTCCACGTTCGGCTTTTAGGGGTACTCGCCAACAGCGCTTGGCCCTGCAGCCTGTTTAAGGCTATACGGGGGGGATATTTGTCTTTTTGTGCATACACGGGACTGCTGTGCCACAGGCCAGCGCCCGGCGGCCATCGTGTCTCCGATCGCGGGCACGACGCGCGACGTGGTGGAGACGGCGCTGGACCTGGCCGGCTATCCCGTCGTGCTGAGCGACACGGCCGGCCTGCGGCCCTCGCTCGACCCCGTGGAGAGGGAGGGCGTCCGCCGCGCTCGCCAGAGGTGACAACAACAATAATAATAATAAACTATTTTAGTTTTAAGAAGTTTTCAGCCCAATTTACGAGCACTTATACATGGGGGAGGAAACCGGAGCAACCTGTGAAGACCCACGCGCATGAGAGGGGGCAACACTCTATCTCCCATACAAATGTAATAGAAATGATATTTATAATGCGCACATATTCATTCATTGTCGAAGGTATTGATTCGAAGAGAGAATGACCCAGAGGCGTAGTGTGGAAACCGCAGAGAGGCGGAGGAGACAGCCAGTCCTTATCTGCTTGCTATCCAACGAATAGCTGCAGCAGAATAAATCAACAGGTGTCCCAATTTGCGTGACTAATCCCAGTTAGATAGATGTTTATTATTACAGCATAAAAATACCCAGTGATCTTGCAAGCTGTTTGCAGTTTTTTTATCCTAGTATATTTAAACCTTTGTTGTTGTGTTTCAGTCCTTGTATATGCCAATACCGTGGTCTGAGAGAAACGGCAATTCGATCCTCTATGTGTCCTGTACATACGGCAGAATTGACAATAAGGTTGAAACGAATCGAATGCTATGAATGAATGAAAAGGCTGCGGCAGGCGGACATCGTGGTGGTGGTGCTGGACGTGACGGAGGAGGCGGCTGAGGGGACGCGCGACCTCGAGGCGACGCTGCTCGCCCGCGTGCAGTCGATTCTCCGCGACGCGGAGCAGCTCGACGGGCGGCAAGATCCGTCCGAACCTCGGACGGCGCCGAGCGAACCCGCGACCCCTGCCTCGCACGGCCAACTGCCGGCGGAGGACGGAGGTCTCGCGTCGGACCACCGGGAGCGCATCGTGGTGCTCAACAAAGTGGATCTCCTGCAGCCGGAGACGATGGGGATACGGGAGCGCGCGATGCCCGGAGTGTGTGCTGTGTCCTGCCGGACCGAGGAGGGGCTCGAAGAATTTGTGGAGCTGCTCAAGGAGAAAGTGCGCAAAATGTACGGCGTGGACCGGTGGTTTATCTCTCTCACTGTCTCTGTCCCATGTTTCCCTTTAAAGTTTTTTTATAAAATGCGTTTTTGCCTAGTTTTATTCGAATTGTTCACGAGTCCCATCGTGCCTTGCATGCAGGTGAATTGACCGTCTCGCTTCACGTACAGTGGTCTCAACGTTGTCCAAACCATCAACTAAAAATAGCTGAAAGCGTGGCTCTGTTATTGTTTAGACCATCAACTCAAGAGCTGACAGTGCGGTCCATCCCTTCAGGCTGCAGCAAAACAAAGCGATGATGGGAGTCGTACACTGTTGCTGTTTGTGAGCAGCGCTGCTATGGCCAGTCATTCTTGATTGCAACAGCTTCTCTACGTTTACAGAAAGGTGATTTTAACTCGTGCTCTGTCTGTGTGTGGTCGCTCGCGGCGGCAGGTGCGGCGACCCGCTAGCCGGTCACGCCAGCCTCACGCAGGCCCGACACCGCACGCTGCTCGGCGGCTGTAACGCGGCGCTGAGCGACTTCCTGGCGATGTCGGGGCCCGCTATGGACGCGGTGGTGGGAGCCGAGTACCTGCGCTCGGCCATGCGGCAACTGGGCCGCATCACGGGCCGCGTCGGCGCCGAGGACATCCTCGACGTCATCTTCCGCGACTTCTGCATCGGGAAGTGAGCGGCAGCGGGGGGGGGCCGCGCGCCGATCTGCCGCTTGTCTGCGCTGTCGGCTGCGGCAGCGCAGACAAGCGGCAGATCGACGATATTGAGCTTTGTACTGATGGAGGTTTTCACGGCTCGATTCGTGATGGTTGCTCTTCAGCGCTGTTCTTTTGGGATAGCCCTGTCGGGCGATCACCCTCTGTCACTCGCAACGTTTTACCTCCCATGTCATAACGCCTGATGATGCTTCCAACGTGGGAGGCTGAACGTCGCGAGAGAGGGTGATCGCTCGACACGGCTATCCCGAAAGAACAGCTCTGAAGGTGTTGCGATTGTTTCGCAATAAAAATTGTTGAATCTGTAAAAACGATTGAGATTTTGTGGTGCGTCTCACATACACCTGTATCGGCATGGATTGTCTTTCCCCAAATACAAATGAAATGAATCTCTGTAGAACCTCAGTGTCAACTTATGTTTTATACTCATCTACGTGTTCAGAAAGTTACTTCACATTCTGCGCTCGACAAGAGCTTACTCAGAATGTAATTTCTAAATTTCAGGTCCTGAAACAGTTTCCCACTTCACCTACGGCAAATTACTTTAACCCTCAACCACAACCTTTAAACTCCATCTCAAACAACACCTGCGCCGTTCCATTTTTTTCTTATCGTTATTAAAATGTGCTGTAGAACAGCGATTCTCAACCTCTTGCATCTCGGGGCCCACTTGGGTCTGGTCTCCATGGACCAGTAGGTGGCGCTCGCGGCCCACTGATGGGTCGGGATCCACCGGTTGAGAAGTTGAGAGTGGCGACTGTAGAAAAGTGCAGTGAGACACGATTCCAAAACATGGAGTCAAATCCACGTCACTCGTGTGTGACAGATACAGGTAAACACATACCGGTGCGGGCGGCACGGTAGCGTAATGGGTATCGCTGACCCCTCACAGCAAGAAGGACCCGGGTTCGAATCTCGGCTTGGGGGCCTTTCTGTGTGGAGTTTGCATGTTTACCCCATGCCCGCGTGGGTTTTCACCGGGCACTCCGGTTTCCTCCCACCGTCCAAAGACATGTTGCCAGGTTAATTGGCCTACTGACAATTTCCCCATGGGGCCCTGCGATGGACTGGCGTCCCATCCTCGGTGTTCCACTGCCTTGCGCCCTGTGTCTGCCGGGATGGGCTCTGGCTCACCGCGACCCTGTGCGGGATTAAGCGGTTTCTGAAAATGGATGGTATGGTTAATTATCTGAAAATGGTTACCGCCAGGTCTGTTTATCACGTTGGACACACAGGAAAACAAATAAAGGGGATTCTACATTATTTATTGACAAATTAAACAAAGTTACGCGGGCCGCACGGTGGCGTGGTGAGGCGAAACGTCGCGAGGGAGAGAGGGAGATCGCTCGACACGGCTGTCCCGAAAGAACAGCTATGAAGAACAACCATCAAATGTCTGAGCTGCTGGGGGGGGAGAATCCCCCTCAGGAAGAGCTGGAATATGTTGCTGAGGAAAGGGATGTCTGGTCCACCTTCATTACGAGGACAAGCGGTTTAGAAAAATGGATGGATAACTTGTTACTTTAATATGTTTGTCAATTCGCGTGTCTTGTGTCGCGGGAATCCCGTAACGAGTTTGCTAGCTCACCGGGTATTTTGTCTTGCTGTAATAACAAACAATCTATCAGTACAAACCTTAACTCGAAGGCTTTCATGACCAATGTTATTATTCATAGTGAGGTTCTGTTTGTGAGTTTAGGTCATGTGAAGGTTTGTAAGTGAAGTGCACCCGTCGATATACCGGAGCAAACGAAAGAGCACAAATCTCACTTACCTCAATAGATAGTACAGACGTTTCGCTGGCATTACAGCTAACTCTTCATTCCCTTGATGCTAGCTGTAATGCCAGCGAAACGTCGGTACCATCTTTTGAGGCAAGTGAGCTTTGCGCTCTTTCGTTCGCTCCGGTGTATCGACGTGTGCACTTCACGTACACACCTTCACATGACCTAATCTCACGAACACAACCTCGCTACGAAGCACGAACCTCGGATAAATTCTTTACATATTGGGCGTGACAATCCGTGAGAGGTGGGGGTGGCCAGCGTGATGGCGGGGCGTGGTCGCCAGGAGACGCTCCAACCTCGCCATCCTGCCCCGCTCTCATCACAAGCTGTCAGACGCTCTCCCCGACTCATCACGGCTGTCAGACGCTCCTGCGGGAAGCGCAGAAGAAGGAGGACGGGGACCGACCGGGGGGGAGGGGGTGAAGAGACAAAGCAGCTCCGGTCGGCGTCCTTTGTGTCTTTTGAGTGGGAGCCCGTTTTACCCGCAGGAGTCATGCAGGACGTGCAAGATTCGGGCGTCAGGCAGCGCAAGCCGGGGGACGCTGGGACCGACGGCAGGAACTCCGTCATCGCAGCGGCTTCATCGAGCGGCAAGGGAACGCACGTGTTGGGTAAGGTGTTGCAGCACGCAGCTGCGGGGCCGCGACACGGCGCACGCACGTACGCACGCACGCACGCTTTGCAGTACGGCGCCAGCCTTGGTGGGGGTAGCACGGTAACGGTACTAACGCCCGCGGTACGAACGCGGGGGGCCCACGGGTCACGATGCAGCGCAATGCAGCACGGCACAGCGCGATGCGGTATAACGACGGCAAGGTACGACTGGCACAGTGCGGCTGACAGTCGTGGCGTGGGTGGTTGGGTGGGGTGGACGGGGTAAGTTTCTAACCGGGGCCGAGCTCCGGAAAATATTCGCATCTCGGTTGGTGGATTTTTTTGGGAGGCCGGGAGCAGTACGGCGCTCGGAGAGCGGTGGTCACAGTGGTGTGCGTGCATAGAGAAGCAGCGCATGTATGTCAACACAATGCAGAGCCAGTACGACGTTGCAGCACGCTGTACGGCATAGCAAAAGTACACGATGCAGCGCAACACTGGGCAGCGGCATACTGAGCAGCACACAGCGGTGAGGATAGCACAGGGCTGCGTCACACTGGGCAGCGTTACACTGCAGCACAACACAGGGCATCACACAGGCGCAGCGTCATACCGGGCAGTCACACGGGGGGCAGCACAACACGAGGGCGGCACAACACAGGGGCAGCACAGCAGCAAGTGGCACACGACACGGCACAACACAATGGGCCAACGCGCACGAACACAGCTAAAACAATAGCATTATGAAACGACAGCGACACAGCGAATCACTCCACAATACAGTGGCGTAGTGAAGGGCAGGGCACTGCTGACAACACAACACATTGGCACACAGTGAACCACACAGCTCGGTATATGACCACACAGCCGTGCAGGCATCATGATGATGATCGCACAACACACCGTGTTTTCCTGCTTCCTCCTGGCATTGCCCGCAGTTGGTGTGGGATCGGGGCGGCCAGGTGGCGTAGCGGTGAGTAGTGCTGCCGCCTCACAGTAAGAAGCACCCAGGTTCGAATCCCGGCTCGGGTTCCTTTCTGTGTGGAGTTAGCATGTTCTCCCCGTGTCTGCGTGGCTTTTCGCCTGGCACTCCGGTTTCCTCCCGACAGTCCAAAGACATTCTGCTGCATAGGTTGATTTGCCTGCTAACTAAATTTGGCCCCCGGTGCCCTGTCATGGACTGGCGTCCCATCCTTAGTATAGCCCTGCCTTTCGCCCAGGTGTGGGGTCGGAAATGTCCTGTGCATCCTTCTCCACTCGCTCCTGTCCCGGGCCGGGATCTTCCGGTTTCACTCACCACAGTCCTTCACATTGTGGATCAAATACAAAGACTATGACCCCCCCCCCGTTAAGCCTTCACAGCCTGGCTAGAGTTAAGTGCTGTTAGTGAGTGGCAGCTATAAAGGCTGGCATGGTACATGAAGGGTTGCGTTTGCCAGCACCACGCCCGGCTGTCTGATTCACCACCAGCGGTTATATTGATTCATTCGCACGTTTATTGTGTCGCAGGAATCGCGCTTCCAGAGCTTGCAAGCTCACTGGATATTTTCTGCTGTAAACTATAAACGTCTAATCTAACCAGCACCACGTGCAACTTCCTCGTTCCAGGCCTCTCGGTCTCTGCCCTGGTGTTTCCGTGTACATCATGAACGGATTAGCAGGGCAGAAAATGCAGCAGAGGGTTATTGGCCTGCTAACTAAATTGCCCCCGGTGCTCTGTGATGGACTGGCGTCCCATCCAGGGTATAGCCCTGCCTTGTGCCCTGTGTCTGCCGGGATAGGCTCTGGCCCACCGCAACCCTGTACAGGATTAAGCGGTTTCTGACAATGAATTAATGATTGAACATGTGGCAGTTAATGTGTGGCAGAGGTTGGCATGGACAAGGAGCGAAATTCGGGCCCCACCGTTCATATTTCCCCTGCTCTTTATAGCCCAGATCCTGCACCACTCAGCCCATGGGGTCTGGCGCAGTTGCATCGTCTGCACACTCGATGAGCCACTCCACTGATGTGTGTATTTGTGATAAGCCAAGCTGCGTAAAAAAAACAACCCCGAGTGAAAATGTTTGCGGAAGAGAATTGCTCTCCGTAATGGTTATTTCGGGATAGCCGTGTCGAGCGTTCCTTCTCTCTCGATACGACTGTCCCTAAAGAACAACTATGGAGAGCAATTTTCATACATCGAGCCGTGACAGACCAACGTGAGTACAGTATGGGTATACCTCTGTCAATACGTCTGTTCGTCGAGTAGGCAAAAATATCCTCTGGAGGGGGCTTCTCTCAAGAAGCTCCTGGTGGTGCAGGCTCTTCAGCCAGCAGTGGCACGAGAAAGCAATTGCAGGGCTGCACCTTTATCTTTAGAGTTAGATTGATTTCGAGGCAGTACACTGTTCTCGTAATTTGTCAATACATTTCTATTATTATTACGGCACTGTATTGCTATTCGTTGTGCTTGAGTGGTCGCGCGGTTAAGGGGTCACGGCGATGGGCTGCCACCGTTGAGTGCCCCGCTTTCAAATCCGTGCAAATACCCGTGCCTAAACCGGATTCTCAAGTGGAGCGAGTTGATGGTCTCAGCCCGGCTACCCTTGACTTGACTCAATGGAACGCCCCATGTTAAGTTTGATTTTGCGTTTAAAGGGAAATTTGGCAACATCAAGATCCTCCTTCTCACTTACAAGGCTCTCTCCGACGCAGCTCCGACATACATTCGTGACCTTCTGCAGTCACCCTCCACAACACGACAACTACGA
>JAZEWU010000040.1:3493310-3519310 GCA_036362915.1 Geotria australis
TGCGAATTCTACCAAACACTTCGAGGCCGAGCTGAAAGACAACGATGTCCAGAAGCTGACCATCGTGCTTCGAAGAATCGCAAAGAAGAAGAAGCAGAGTAACAGCAACGGGGACCTCTGTTTGGCAGTGATTAGTGTTCGGTGTGCATGTTGGCGGTGATGTTGGTGTTTCCGCTCCCCGGTGTGCCGCACAGACGAGGTTTGCGAGTACTTTGGCGTGAAGGTGGCCATGTACTTCGCGTGGCTGGGGTACTACACATCGGCGCTCGTCTATCCGGCCGTGTTCGGCCTCCTGCTCTGGGTCTACTGCTACACCACGCAGGTGCTGGCGAAGAATGAGTTGAAGTCCAGTTACGATGCCCTACCAACCCATCCCTGGTCAGAAACCGCTTAATCATGTACAGGGGTCGCGGTGCGCCGGAGCATATCCCCGGCAGACACAGGTCGCAAGGCAGGGCTGTACGCAGAATGGTACGCCAGTCCGTCACAGGGCACCGGGGGCAATTTAGTCCACAGGCCAATTAACCTACGCAGCGCTGACCTCCGGGGATGCGTGCACTTATTAGACTGAATTTCCCCAGGCGCCCTGCGATGGACTGGCGTCCCATCCTTGGTGTTCCCTTGCCTTGCGCTCTTTGTCTGCCAGGATAGGCTCCGGCTTACCGCGACCCTGTATTGGATTAAGCGGTTTCTGAAAATGACTGACTGACTGAGCACCATGTCTTTGGACTGTGGGAAGAAACCGGAGTGCCCGGCGAAAAACCCACGCGGACACGGGGAGAACATGCAAATTCCACACAGAAAGGCACCCGAGCCGGGATTCGAACCCGGGGGCTTCTTGCCGTGAGGCGGCAACACTACGCACCGCGCCACTGTGCCACCCATAATGACCTTCCCCGAAGTCTATTATCGAGAGACAACTTCAGGGACTGGTCAGTCTGTTCTCTCGAGACCCAATCAGAGACTGGTTTGTCAGTCTATTGTCCAGAGGCCTCATTAGAATCCGGTCTACTGTCTAGACACCCCATCAGGGACAGAAAACAGATCTAAGCTTCTTCAGTGCCTCTTTATAGAGATTAGTAATATATCTCATAAGTCAGATAAGATTGTTGTGTCAAGCCAATTAATGGTTTTACAGGGGCTGAGAATAACATTGAGACTAGCTGTTACGAGCTACTGTTTCGAGCGTTCCTCCTCTATCCTTTGGGCTGTTTCGCTCCTGAAGCCCGATGATGCCTCCAACGTTGGAGGCGAAACGTCGTGAAGGAGCGAGGAAGAACGCCCAACACAGCTATCCCGAACATGCAGCTCTCAAGAGCGAATCTCACACATCGAGCCGTGAACACCTACATGAACAAACGACGCAATAACTATCCGAACAGGAGCGTGTTTGCACGCAGCGTAGCCACGCAGGGTTTGACCCCGAGCTCTCAGCCGTCGAGCGCCTCGCTGCGCAGATTCGGGCTTTATCCTCGCGAGCCACCTGGCCCGGAGATTTATCGGCTTTCAGCCGTAGATAACACGGAGCCGCGTGGCAGCCGCGTGGCCGAACGCAGCCGTCTGGGGGTGGGTGACAAGTGCACGTTTGTTTTAAAGGGTTGAGAGAAAACCCCTCCGACTAAAGGAGGTTGGCGTCAGGCAAGGCATGCTGTGATAATACCCACTTATCTTCATTGTCAGAAACCGCTTAATCCTGTACGAGGTTGTGATGAGTCGGAGCGTATCCCGGCAGACACAGGGCGCAAGGCAGGGCTATACCCAGGATGTAACGCCAGTCCATCACAGGGCACCGGGAGTAGTTTAGTCGGCAGTCCAATTAAGGTAGTCAGCAGCATGTCTTTGGACTGTGGGAGGAGTAACTGGCCAAAACCCACGGAGTGACCGGCTAAAACCCACGCGGACACGGGGAGAGAGCACGGCAAAACTCCACACAGAAAGGCACCCCGAGCCGGGATAACCATCTCTCTATCTTGATCTCCGACAGTCGAGCCAGGACGCGGGCTTCGTGCTCTTCTCGCTGTGGAACGTCGTCTGGGCCTCGGTGTTCCTCGGCGGCTGGAAGCGTCGCGAAGCCGAGCTGGCGTACCGCTGGGGCACGCTCGACACGGCCGTCGACCTGCTCGAGGAGCCGAGACCCCAGTACCAGGTGCGGGATGCGGGGGTTAGCGCGGGGACAGCGACGGAGCAGCAGAGCGGAAGACTCGCATAACTGGGGGCAGCACTGGCTGCGGTACGACACAGACAGATTAGATAGACGTTTAGTATTTCAGCAGAAAAAAAACTGCTCCGATTAATCCGGCCGCTTGTGCGTTTGTCCGACGTTTCCGCATCGCGTTCGTGCATCGATCCATTCGTGAGTTGATTCCTTCGTTCGTGCACTGACGACACTGCAAGGTCGCCCTTCATCCACCTTCACCCACCGATAACATCCTCGCCCGATAACATCCTCGCCCGATAACATCCGTCGCGGTGCGGCGAGCGTGCGTGCAGCATGCACGCTCCAATGGCCCTTTTATAATAATAATAGCATTTATAGAGCGCCTTTCACCCGAGGCTCGCAGAGCGCTGCACAAGGCTGCGGAGAGAACGGCGTGTCAACAACATCAAGACAGATTAACTGAGAGTCAAGCAATAGCGGAAAAATTCTAGCACATAGGACATAAAGCCAGCATCTGTCCCTCTCTGGCCTCCGTGTGCCTCTCTTTCTTTCCCCCGCGCGCGATCGCGTCGCGGCACAGGGGGAAAAGCGCGTGAGCAACGTGACGGGCCGCGAGCAGCTCTACTACCCGAGCTGGAAGCGCGAGCTCTTCCGCTACTTCGTGAGCGTGCCCGTGTGCCTCGCCGGCCTGTCGCTCGTCTTCGTCACCATGCTGGCCTGCTTCCAGCTCCAGGTAACCCTCAGGGGGTTGGAGGTCGTAGTGTGTTAGCGGTGGGGGATGAATGTGCGGGTTGGGCGCCGGGAGGATGGTGCGGACAAGAATTGGCAGAAGCGGGCAGCTCCAGAGCCTCTTAATAATAATAAGAATAATTATTAGCAGATAGTAATGATTTTAAGAATAATTTTACGTTCATAACGCGCGCATATTCATTCGATGTCGAAGACGTTCATCGGACGAGAGAAGGACTCGGGGGCGCGAGGAAAGCGCAGAGAGGCGGAGGAGGCAGCCAGGCGGTTTGCCGGCGCCACATTGCCACACACTGCTTCCGATGTATTATGATGCTATCGGCCAACTAATTAATGAGTGGTTTTTTTTTAAGTTGTGGGAGGAAACCGGAGAACCCGGTGTGTTTGAGGCTACACGGGGGGGATCTTTGTCTTTGTGCAGGACTACCTCCTGAGCGTGGAGGGCATGTCGGACTGCGTGCACTACCTGCCCAAGGTGCTACTCGCCGTCATCGTAACCCTCCTCAACGACGTCTACAACAGCATCGCCTACTGGCTCAACGACAGGGGTACGGCCCGCGGATCCGGTCAACGGCGGTTCAATCGTGTCGTTTTAACGTTGCGATTTATGATTCAGGCGTAGTATGTGACATCTCGCCTCGGGCGCCTTTCTGTGCGGGGTTTGTGTGTTCGCCCCCCTCTGTTCTGCGTGGGTTTTCTCCGGGTTTGCCGGTTGCCTCCCACCACTTAAAAAACACGTGAAGTACCGATGTGGGTTTTCACGGCTTGGTTCATGATGGTTGCCCTTCCGAATAGCCGCGTCGAACCGCTCTCCCTCTCACGCAACGTTTCGCCTCCCACGCCTGGTGACGCTTCCAACGTGGGAAGCGAAACGTCGCCTGCCACGTTGGAACATCATCAACAACCATGCTCTGTTCACTGCTCGATAAAGGCCTCCCCACACTGTCATCTACCTTCACGGGCCAGTGCTTCCTCCGTGATTAGCTGTCGTAACTTACGACCACAAATTCAATTCGCAGCCTCTTCCCTATTGTGGCGTGGTAATTAATCTGCCGGGCTGGGCTATTTATTACCGCGCGGTGTTTCAGCCGAGGAGGGACTAATGATCCCTTGCGGGGAGTGAGTTAATGGAGCCATTAACTCCGCACAAATTATCCGGCACGCGCGTGCGCACACACACAATAATAATAGCATTTTATATAGCGCCTTTCACCCGAGGGTCACAAAGCGCTGCACAAGGGCCGCGGTAATAACCGTGACACTTAAGCGGCAGTGGTTTGCTGGGCTCTGCGGATGAAACACGAAAGTTGCTTCGATTAAGATCGTGAACAGCACCTGTCGAGGCATCGCTCAAGAGAGGACAGTGCAAGAAATAATTCAAGCATGTACAAAAAAAATAACGAAACAGCACCAGACGCAACGTGCATGCAATCAGTAAATAGTATTGAGGTATTTGGAAAATAATGAGTGCCAAAAGAGAACCGTTCCCCCCCCCTTTTTCCACTGGCTCCGGCGAGCCGTGCTGGCCGGCACGGGTACCCTGCGCGGTACAGCGCCGGGAGTCCTGCCGGCTCTCGGTACAGTCGAGCCAGAACGCGACCGGTGTGATTCCAGCGTCGATAGATGTCCGAATCGCGCCCGGCTTACCCACGGTGTCTCGCCGAGCCGCCCACACAGACGCGTCTCGTTCCAGGCTTAACCATCGTTTTAATTTTACTGCTCTTCTTATTACTTTTTATTTTTCTTCTTCGTTTTAATTTCCCTCCGCAGAAAACTACCGACTGCAGACAACGTACGAAGCCCATCTCATCATCAAGCTGGTCATGGTGAGAATAATGAAACGGCCGTATGTAGGCTGATATGGGCTGTCACGGCTCGATGCATGAGAATTGCTCTCCGAAGCTGTTCTTTCGGGATAGCCGTGGCGAAACGTCCTTCGTGACTTTTCGCCTCCCACGTTGGAGGCATCCTCAGGCGTTCGGGGGTCAAATATATTACCGTGAAACGAATCTTACCTCGGGGCTGATTACCTGTGGCACACAACGGGATGGGGATCATAGTCGGGGAAAAAAAACAGGTGCAAAGGGTCAGGAGAGACGAGGATGGGCAGGCAGGGGTGGCGGTGAGAGGGCACCAGCTGATAGTGTGGGTGGTCACACGCACGAGTCACGCGATTCACTTGAGGATTGTTGTGACCAGTTCAAACGGCCGCTATCTAGGTTGACCCAGGTTGACTGGCTGCCCCTCAGTGCTTGGGGATTTAGAGCAGAATATTCCGGCCTGCGGACTAAATTGCCCCCGGTGCCCTGTGATGGACTGGATTAAGCAGTTTTCGACAATGAATGAATGAGCCGAGCGCTGATGTTTGCAATGAATACTGTTCCATTCACGAGGTCTCCTTGTTTTCCAGTTTCAGTTTATAAATTCCTACCTGAGCCTGTTCTACATCGCCTTCTACCTCAAGGACATGAAGAGGCTGAAGGAGGTTCGTCTCCCGGTTCTGCGGCATGCACACTCTGTCTCGAAAGTCACGATGATCGCGATGCCACGCACGCACGCAACGCACGGCAATCGGTGCTCAAATATTAGTAAATATGAATACGTTTTAACGTTAATTACAACCCGATTTGTGCCCGTCAAGCCCGTACGCATGAATATTAATGAACGCTTCCCAACAAATATGGGTTTATCATAGTGTATCTATTTTTTTGGGTTAGGTCAGGTAAAAAATAAGCGTTGTAAACCCGCCATGGTTGGAGGTGGGTTTATGACACTTGTCTTTATTGTTTACGGATTTTTTACGGATAACATTTGGTCATGAATTCCTTCGTGTTAAATATGGGTTTCTTTTACAACTTTGACAGTGTTTTCTGTTGCTCGCCACTTGACGTTTTGTTCCTGTGCTCGGTAATCCCGTTAAAGACTTGAAATTAAAGTCTACTGATGGAGGATTTCACCGCTCGACGTATGAGAATTGCTCGTAGGAGCTGCTCGTTCAGCGTAGCCGTGTCGAGCGTTCCTCCTCTCTGCTTCGCGGTGTTTCGCATCCCACGTCGGAGGCCTCCTCTCGATGCCGTTTCGCCTCCTTCGTTGGATCCCGATGATGCCTCCGACGCGGGAGGCGAAACGTCGCGAACAACAGCGGAGGAACGCTCGCCCGCAGCCCTTCCGAACGAGCAGCTCCCGAGAGCGATCCTCCAAAGATCAAAACCCGTTTCTCGGCAGATGCTGGCGGCGCTGCTCATCACGCGCCAGCTGATGCAGAACCTGCGCGAGGCCCTGCAGCCGTACGTCGTGGAGAAGCTGCGGCGCGTGGAGCTGGCTCGGAGACCCCGGGCCGCGAGCCACGCTCCCGAGCCCTGCGAGGGCATCTCTCTGCACGACTGCTCGGACTCCCCGTGCTCCTCGTCGCCCGGCCCGAACGCCTGCCCCTCACCGGCCGCGTCGCCCGGCGAATCCGGCCTAACCGGCGGCGACGACAACCGCGACGGTGACTGCGGCGGGACCGGAGGGGGCTGCGCTTCCCCGCAGCTGACCGTGGGCTCCGTCTACGGGCACGACGACGAGTGGCCGTTCTCCGAGCTTGACGGCGGCGGCGGCGGCTGCGAAGCGACGGCGGGAGAGGAGGACGAGGCGGACGACGAGCCGGGAGGAGGAGACGCGGCGCGGGAGCCGGAGCTCGCCGACGGCGGCGGCGGGGAGGCGCGGAGGGACGGGGGGAGGTCGGAGGGCGGCGGCGCGGACTCGCTAAGGTCACGGGCGGCCGACGGGCCTTCCGGCGGTGCTGCCGCCCAGACGCGGGGGCAGCAGGAGGCTTCGGGGAGAGGCGGGGAGGAGAGGACGAACGAGGGCGACGAGGATCGCCCTCCCATCACGCAGGCCGAGATGGAGAGCTGCATGTATCAGTACAAGGCGAGTGACGGCGATCCGCGGCACGACGCGCCGCGGCGAAAAAACCCCCCGGCGTGCCGTTCGGAACTTACCCCTGTCTCAATCGTCTCCCCGTCCCCGCGTGCGACCCCCCAGGACACCATCGAGGACTACCTGGAGATGTACGTGCAGTTCGGCTACGTGGTCCTCTTCTCGTCGGCGTTCCCGCTCGCGGCTCTGTGCGCGCTCGCCAACAACCTCATGGAGATCCACACGGACGCCTTCAAGCTGTGCACGGGCCTGCAGCGGCCCTTCGGGCAGCGCGTGCGCAACATCGGCCTCTGGCAGGTCCAGCCCCCACGCGGCTCCATGGGGGAACCCCGGCCGCAAGCCGGTTTGCTTCGCGGCTGTGGGAAGCGGGGCGGCCCCGCCTTAAGCGGAGGTCGTGGTCGTCATCGTCGTAACCGCTGGGAAGCAAAGCAGGATCGCCCGTATTAAGCAGACCGAGGTCGTCATCGCCTTAACAGACTGTCGGGTCAAGTGCCGTTAGCGAGCACCTATGAAAATCGACATGGCACACGAGGAGGTGGGTGACCAGCACCACGGCCGGCCGCCTTTGTCTCCCTAGTGCGCTAGGCCACGAGGGCCTAGTGGCAATGTTTACACACTGTACTAGATACTCATTTGAGGCCAAGTCGACCTAGGGGAGGCCCAGGACTGGCTCGGAAAATTGTCACTGGTGTTGGCCGTGAGCGGGATTTGAACTCGGGTCGCCAGATTTGTAGCCCGGCCCGCTAACCACTGAACCACCACTCCCCACACACAAACATACATAGCTGTCCTATCACGGAAAGTTAGAAAAGTTACTTTTAGGAACTATTCACAGTAGAGTAGAAGTTGTGGAATCATCAAAATAGATTTGTGGTGATTTTTTTCCTCATTTATAAAGTGTAGAGGAAGTTTTCATATAACATAATTTGGGCAGGGGAGACACTTCAGTATTTGACCTGCGATGTGCATCGAATCAGCGATAAGGCATTTGCAGTGACGGCCGGCAGACCTGAACCCCTCAGCCAGCCACCCAAATCTCATCTCATCTCATCCGTATGGAACGGTGGAACGAGTCGATGGTCTCAGCCAGGCGCGGGGGAAACTGACCATCGCGGCAATGGTCACGCCGGCAAAATTGCCGTATCGCGTTGCACCGCATTACATCGCACCGCGACGAGCCTGTCGCGTGACCGCGTCGCTGAGCCGCTGCGTCTGGACGCCGCAGGACGCCATGGAGCTGATGGTGTCGGTGGCGATCATGGTGAACTGCGCTCTCATCGGGCAGAGCGGGCAGCTCCGGAGCCTCTTGCCGTCGTGCAGCTCCGAGGGCATCGTCCTCGTCATCGTCCTGCTCGAGGTGTGGCGACAGCTACGGTGCGCGTGTCTCTCTATCTTTCGAGAGAGAGAGAGAGACCGCGCGTGGGGAAGGCCGGACAGGAGTCCGATTCCGTTGGCTGGCAACCACACGTTGACACGCAAACGACGACAACAGCCACCGTTCACCGCTAAGCGGCGGTGACTTCGTCGCTCGTAATAATTAATGGTGATACAACTTGCGTCCTGTGTCTCCGGTTCACAGCCAACACCAGTGACGAATATTCCGAACCGGTCCTGGGCCTCCGCTAGGTCGACTCAGCCTCAAATGAGCACCCAGTGCGGTGTGTTAACATTGCCCCAAGGCGGCCGGGCGTGGTGCTGGTCATCCACCTCCTTGTATGCTACGTCGACCTTCATAGTTGCTCGCTAACACCTGACTCTACAGTCCGTTGCGGCTATATGGGGGATTTGTGTCTGTGTGTGCAGCAAACTGACCTCGATAGGCGCTCGCTAACGGCACTAGCGCCAGCAAGCTTGACTGGGGGGGGGCCTCTTGTCCCTGCGTGCGTTACCTGCTCGCGCGTGTACGCAGCACTGCGGCCTTCTGCTGAAGTACGCCATCCTGAAGCTGATCCCGGACGTCCCCTCGTGGGTCGCTGAGGAGATGGCCAAGCTGGAGTTCCAGAGGAGAGAGACCTTCAAGGTAGCACCCGCACCGCCGCACACCCTGGTTGCCCGCGTGTCCGGGCCCCAACCAGGCAAGCGGGATATATCGACCGGATACTTTGACGCGGCATGTGATTCAAATAACTAGCATGGTACCCCGTCATACAGGCGATCTAGTTCCAAGCGTGTAACGCGTTCTGACGACGTCTCCTGTTGATGACGTTTGCCGCCGACGTGACCGCCCTGACCTGGATTTCATCCTGATGTCCTTTTGGGAATATTTACTGCTGCCTCTCTGCAGTTTCATAAGAGCTGTAAGTGGGAAGTGACGCTGAAATAAGACGTAAAAATCTGCGCTCGTGAAGGATTCGAACCCTGTCCCTTCAGTGCGGACATACACCCACACCAACATTTGCTCCATTACATACAGCTTGCCGTTTCTGATCCGTGTTTGCTTTGGAATCGGGTCTCACAATCCAACGCAATCGCGCGCTCACCTCCCGCGCGTTTCACCGACGACACCGCTCTCCGCGTCCGCCAGCGCTACGAGCGAGCCGCCCAGCAGCGCAGGCAGCAGAAGGAGGAGGAGGAGCGGCGCGAGCAGCTGCGCGAAGAGCGGGCCGCTCACCTCCGCGCCAAGGACGCCGCCCGCGAGAGCGGCAAGGCCGACGAGCGGTCCGCGCACGGCTCGGGCGGCGCGCCCGGCTCCTCGTCCGGCTCCTCGTCCGGCTCCGACAAGCAGCAGCACGGCGGCGGCACCGGCGGCGAGAAGCCCCGCCGGCCGTGCTCGCTCCCGAAGAGCATGAAACTGAAGCAGATCATCCCCGCGCAGGGCCGGCTGCTCTCTCCCTCGTCCACGACGGCGACAACGGCACCCTCGGCAAACGCGCCGGCGTCGCAGCCGTCCGCCTCTAGGGCGCAGCAGCTCGCGGCCGGCGCGGGGGACGACAGGACCGCGTCCGGCACCGGCGCCAAGACGCCGGCCGCCTCCGCCGCCGCCGCCGGGCAGCCGTCGAACGGCGAGGGCAAGCTGCCGGGGTTCCTGAGCCGGCGCTTCCTGCGCTCGCCGTCGGCGGATACCCGGGCGGCGGCCGCGGGCGCCGGGGCCGCCGCCGAGCGGGCGCAGTCGCCGACCAAGCTCGGGAAGCTGTTCGGATTCGCGCGCGCCGACGGCGGCGGCGGCGGCGGCGGCAACGGCGACAAGGAGGAGTGCTCGGGCGATCGGGTGTCGACGGCGTGCCCGGCCGGCTCGATCGAGGGGGCGCCGGCACAGGAAGGGAAACGCGAGGAGGCGCCGGCGAGCAAGACGTACTCGGAGAAGGGCGACTGAGCCCGAGCGCCGCCGCCGAGCTCCGGCGGTGGGCGAGAAGGCCGCGCCGCTCCGAATTGAATTGCCCGAGGGAGTCTCCCGGCGCGCGAAGACATTCGTCCGTCGGTCACCGTTCCCGAGCGATGCACGGTGCGACCCGGTACGGCGCATCGGAGTGATGCGCGGCCCAACCGTCTCGGTGCGATCGCGTCTCTCTCCGCGTTTCAGGAACGTCGGCTCGACTCCGCGGTTGAGAGCGGGTTTTATTTATTGTGTCCTCTGCGGCCCTGTCACTTGGTCGACACACGCGGCGCCCTCGAGATCGTCGCTCGAGGTTTACACCCGCGCGCTTTGCCCCCGTAGGTGGCACCTGAACAAGAAGAGCATATGCAAGCGTGGACAATGCAGCCTCACGCGGAGGCGCAGGTGTTTTATAAACGCGAATGATCGCAGTGTAGCGGCTGGAGGGAGGTGTTTACGTTCGATTGTTGCTAGCGGACATCAGATGGCGCAGAATTTTGACAACTGCGTTCCGATGGACCTGCATCTCATTCTGGGTATAGCCCCGCCCTTGCGCCCTGCGTCTGCCGGGATAGGCTCTCGGCCCCCGCGACCCGGTGTAGGATTAAGCAGGTACCGCTGATGACGATGGGAACTCTGCGCGGTGTTTGCTGGCCAAAGAAGTGAAAACCAATTCCCGCTACCCTCCTTCGGCATCAGAACAATGTCGATTCACCGCAGCGTTTGATATTCTTGACGACAGAACAGAGTCTGTGACAATGACGGGTTTCAAATGCCCCCTCCTGGCGCTGGGCCCCATAGACTACTGACATGGAGTGGCTGCTAGCAGGCAGCGTGGCGTTGTGACAGAGGGCCGTGAGAGGAAAGGGGAGAGGGGACGGCCAGCGTGGCTGTGACGCCGCTAGAGGACGCTATAGCGTCGCGCATGAAAGTGGCGTGACTTATTTTAAATGTGAGAAAGAGTTGAGGTGGTTCAGGCGTCTGGTTAGGATGCCCCCTGGAAGGCTCCCCAGGGAAGTCTACCAGGCACGGCCCACTGGGCGGAGACCTGGAGGCCGACCCAGGACACGCTGGAGGGATTATATCCTTCGGCTGGCCTGGGAACGCCTGGGAATCCCCCAGGAAGAGCTGGAACCTGTTGCTGAGGAAAGAGATGTCTGGTCCACTCTCCTCTTGGACTGCTGCCACCGCGACCCGCACCAGGACAAGCGGTTTAGAAAATGAATGGATGGATGGAAGAGCATTGTCCCGAACATCTCGTGCCGAGCAGCCCGAGACACACAGCCTAGGTTGTGTCGCGAAGAGATAAGAGACTATTAATGTTCAGTTGCATTTTTTTTTTAAACCCATTACTGTGAGCCTTGGGAGCGTTACACTCGCGCATTCCAAACCTATGCTCGGTGTCAATACAGTTACACATTTCTGGTTACACGCACACACAACCACACACATTATCAGACGCACCCTTCCCCCCCACAACTGCTGCTTGAAATGAAAGAGGGGGGGTGCAACAGGTGTGTTTGCTGATCGGAAGGAAACTGCTTGGGTTTGGGCCATCTTTTAGGGTTTTTTTTTTATTCACAACCTGGACAGAGGGATCTGCCAAACCAGGCCGATGGGTTTCAGGAAATATTCTGGTGGTTCAATAGTTTGTCGGGTGGTGGAGTTTTTTTATTCATTTAAGATGAAAGAAACCGTTGAGCGATGTACCACTTTTTAACAGTTGTCCGTAGGGGAGGGTACGCCTGTTACATCATTCTTAGGGCACCAGAGGCAATTTAGTCAGTACGATTAACCTAGGCAGCAGCATGTCCTTCGACTGTGGGAGGAAACCGGAGTACCTGGCCAAAACCCACGCAGGCACAACATGCAAACTCCGCACACCCCCTCGTGTGCCGTGCTGACCTTCATAGCTCCTCGCTAACAGCACTTGACCGGACAGTCTGTTAAGGCTATCCGGGGGATCTTTGTCTTTGCTCCATCCAGGACCACCGACAGGTGGGGAAGGGTCTTCTAGATCCTCTGGGTGGTCCGGGCTACAGCAAAGGCCGAACGATCACTTATAAGTACCTTGTTTATGAGACGGCTTGCCAACTTGCATACTCATAGATTGCTAAATACTGCCAATTCTTGCACCTGTCCGAAATCACTTTGTTACGATGTTGAACTGACGAGCGATTAGGTCTGATGTGGCAAATCTGGATAGAGATCAGAGACAAAATCCAGAACGTGTTTACAGTAGGCTTCACTCGCCGGGTCTGGCTCCCAGCGCCATCCACTTGTCTCCGCAGTTGAAGGATCTGTTCCCCGTGGGAGTGAAGTGAGTTGTGACCGAGTGGTGTAGGATGACGGCCTCCCCCCACGCTGTGTGGCTCGTGGGACTTGTTTGACCAAACTTCTCCGCACTGGTCAACTGCGGCTTGGTGAATGTTGTTGTTGTTGTTGATGATGGTTCAAACGGCCGCTGTCCAGGTTGACCCGGGTTGGCCGCTTGCCCCCCCAATGGAGCAGAATTTCACGGTCGGATGCCCTTCCTGACACCAACCTCCTTTAATCGGAGGGTCTTTGGATCGATATTTGTCTGGAATCTTCCCCCCCCCCAGACCTATTTGTTTACGAAGGGAGCCCCTAGCGCGAGTGCTGGACTCCAGACCTGTTCACCAAGTGAGACACTAGCAGGAGTGCTAGACTCCAGGCCTGTTCACCAAGGGAGACCTTAGCAGAGTGCTGGACTCCACACCTGTTCACCAAGGGAGACCTTAGCAGGAATGCTAGACTCCAGGCCTGTTCACCAAGGGAGACCTTAGCAGGAGTGCTGGACTCCAGACCTGTTCACCAAGGGAGACCCTAGCAGGAGTGCTGGACTCCAGGTGACATAGCTCCGGGGTTTATCGGATCACGCAAACCCCTCCACCACCAGTCGGTCACGATCCATGGGGTGAATGCAGGGAGCATAGGCGCCTGAGCATAGTACAGCACAATATTGTATTTTGTGCACTGCCCTCAGCTGACAACGCAACTCCGCGACATCCAAACAGCTCGATGCACAGTGGCTGCCCATCCAATCACCATCCAGGCTCAGTTCTCCTCAACTTACCTTCCGAGATCTCACGAATCCCGGCCTCTGAATAACAGTTACATTACGTAACGGGAGCCTCTGCATTCCGCCGCAGTTCAGAGCCCTGGCTCAGAAGCTTAGGTTGTGGAACCTGCCTGGGCACCGAGTGTGTGTTCCTCCGACTCCTGCCTTGGCACAGTTGGGAGCGGTGGGAATTCTCCGATCCGTGCCGTTTGACGTCGGCGGTGCCACGGCGTGAAAGCGGGTACCCTCCGTTAAGGCCGATGGATGGAGGAAAACAATTGCAGAACGTTAAGTGCCATTCCATCATTCTGTCCGGGCAGGTTTGCGCCAACGGACATCAATGGGAGTAAATCGCCTGAAGTGGCTCCATTGGCGAGTTGGTTCAACAGTTAAACACCAGATGTCGTCTGGATTCCTGAGTTTCGACTTGTCAATGTGGCAGCACTGAAATGCTGGCCTCAGCAGCGGGAGGCCCATTGCTGCTGTTCATTTGGCAAGGGCCATGATGCAAGGAGTTTAAATACCCCCTGATTCCACCCCACCAAATACCCCTTGCCCGCTCTACGTAGCCTGGCACATGGGCCTCTGTGGCCCGTGTGAGCCCCGGTGCAGAGAACCTCTGGACATAGATGTGGTTATTCGTGCAGATGCAGGCTAGTGCCGTAGTAACGTTGCCGCCACCCAGCAAGAAGAATCCGGGTTCAATGCCCGGCTCAGGTGCCTTTCTGCGGGGGAGTTTGCATGTCCGGGCGAGGTTTTCCGGTTTCCTCCCACCGTCCGAAGACATGCTGCTGCCTAGGTTATTTGCCATGCTCACTAAATTGCCCCCAGTGCCCTGCGATGGACTGGCGTCCAATCCTAGGTATAGCCCTGCACCGCGCCCCGTGTCTGCGGGGATAGGATCCCCCCCCCCACGACTCTACAGTTTTAATCGGAGGGCTGAGAATTCTCGCCAGAATTCTAATCGGCGAACGTCATCGGCCCGAGTGGCTGACGGTGAGTTGTCGTGCAGCCAGTGGCTGTAGAGACTGAGAGCGCAGGCGGTGCAGCTGCACAGGGGGCCCACAGGCCAGAGAGGCCCAAGACTCCGGGCCACGAGGACAGGGGTGTGGATTTGGTCAACGAGGCCCCATCCATCCTGACACCACCAGATGTGCGTGGTGTGGAGACGTTCCTACGGCGTTATCCAGTCGCTGACTCGTGGTTTAAATTCACCGATGGCAATTTGACGAGAGAGTAGATTTTTTTTCCCCTGCGATGTGTTTTTTTTGTTTGTTTCGTGTCTGTTTTAGCGTTTGAGCCTTTAGCAATAAAACAGTTTCATGCAGATTCACGACGGTCCTGTGTTGTTCTGTTGGATTCGAGGGAAGGAAAGCTTCTGCGCATTGCATCGTTTGTCTTTTCCTGGAATAAAGCGACATGATTGAGTTATTCATGGTGATGTACGGTATTTTTTTTCCCCGCCAACTTTATTAAGTACAGTATAAAAAATGCAATTCACAACACCCACAGGATTCTAGCAAAAAGAGAACGACTTAGACGCGGGAGGAAACCACAGGTGAGGCAGGGCAGAGGGAAGGCAAAAACGCGGTTAGCCGGTGCCAACATTTTCCAGACACAGTCCTATACATGATAGAATGCTGTTATCGACCAGTTTATGAGTATTTTTTTTTTATGGGAGGAAACCGGAGAACCGGGATGAAACTCGTGCGGACCAGAATCTCCACACAGAAAGGCGCCCGAGGCGGGAATCGAACCGCCTCCGGCAAGACCAATCTTTCTGTGAAGCGCAGATGTTACCACTGAGCCACCCTGCCGCCCCAACCGTGCCATCGCATTACGAGACGAAGCCTTAATTGGAAACTCATGCAGAGCAGTAAAGGCAAACTGACATCACCGAGTAGAGAGAAACCATATGAAGAACATCTACACGACCAGACCTGGCCGCTACAAGCAGCGTTTTATACGAGGCAGGTACAAACAATGACCGCATGGACGGGATTCAGAGATTAGATCATCGGGGAAGCGTTGTAGGCTTGCGTGCGTCCTAAGTTAAACTTGAATTCGAATCCTGGATGGCGTTAAAGTATGTTTTTATATCCGCGATTCACGGGTGCCATTACGCCTGTGTTAAATAACAAATCACCTACCGCATTCCCTGGATTAGCAGATGTATATTCCTACCCCCTGGAGTTTAAAGCAACATTCGCTAGAGGGGATGTGCAGGTCTTACCAGATTTGGGCTACAACAACAACTGCCGTTGGCCACTAAGTGGCGGTGATGTAACCACGGCGCCTGTACCAGGCCAGGTGCACCTCGAGGCCACGCAGTGTCGAAGGCATGCTGACAGGAGGGTCAAGGGGCAGACCCAGTTGTCATGGGCTGAGTGACCTGTGCTCCGTACCGTGCCAAAGGTGTTAATTTCGCCTTATGGCAGATCTGTTTCGTGCGCTGTGCTACAGACCTTATCCCCGGGTTCGATTCCCGTTCAGGTCCAATACCAGTGACGATTTTCTGAACCGGTTTTGGACCTCTCCTCGTTCGACTGAGCCTCAAATGAGTACCGAGTGCGGTGTGTAATCATTGCCACTGGGGAGACAAAGGCAGCCGCACGTGATGCTGGCCACCTAGCCCCTCGTGTGCGGTGTCGGCCTTCGCTAGCGGCACTTAAAGTCTGTTAAGACTTTACCGGGGCATGTTCCTCTCGTGTCACTACTGGCACCGGCCACACATGTATGGGTGCGTCTTACTTTCCGGAGCGTCTTGTGATCTGGGAGAATACGGTAATCGCGCGCTTTGAGGACCGAGCGATTGGAAGCAATTTGTTGCTTCGGTCAGTGACGCAGCATCCAAACCCGCAGAGCGCATTAAGCACGTGGCTGGCCCTCATCCCCACGTGAATAGCATTCCTTCCCATCGCTATCATCATCAGCAGCAGCAGCCATGATCGATCCACTGCCGGATGAAGGCCTCCCCACAACGATGCCGCTCTACGCAAGTCGCTCAGTTTTAATGTAAGCTGAAAGAAAACGTTTAGCTGTGTAGCTCGTTTCAACAGGTGTCCAGCGTGGGGGCCGATTTAGTCGGGACGATTTATTTAGGCAGCGTGTCTTCGGACGGTGGGAGGAAACGCGAGTACCAGGTGAAAACCCACGTGGACCACGGGGAGAACGTGCAAACTCCACACAGAAAAGCACCCCAGCCGGGAGTCGAACCCGGGAGCTTCTTGCTTCGGGGCGCTACTCACTGAGGGGAATTGTCCGCGTGTTAATTCCATAACGGTGTCGAGCGTAAGTGGCTCACGTCAGTGCTTTGGCTGTTTCCGTTCTCGCGAGCAGAACTAATTTGCAAAAAATATTGAATAATGGAAATATGCACAATTCCTATGAAGCGAAGCAGGTTCTAAAATCGGTGGTACATTGGTCCCTTCCAGCAATAACAATAATCGTTTATTTGGAAGACTAGAATAGCATATTATACAATCATTTTCTACTCCGCAGCGCATGACCTGCTTAATGGGACTGCGCTCGGATCTCATCAGATCTCAGAAGCTAAGCAGAGGAGTAAGCCTGGTTGGTGCTCGGATGGGCGAGCACGGTGTCTAGTAGGGTGCTATAGGCTCCCCATCAGCGCCACCTAGTGGTCCGTGGACACCACAGTGGGCCAAGCGGACCTTGACATTTCCACGACCGCAATGCAGGTTTGATCAGAAAATCACCCTGACTTTTTGAGTTTGAGCGGAGAGATGTGGGGCGCGCTGTGTGTGTGTGTGTGTGCGGCTCCGTTCTCTTTCTCTCTGGAAAACATTACGCACTGCACTCTATGGAAATGGGCACCCACGTATTGCCAGCTTGGCTTAAAGGTCAACGTTTGAGGCCTCGCAACTGCTGTGGCTACAGCCTAAACAGCAGTCTGGCAATTCAGCGACAACTTCTGGCAGACTCCTCAGTTGTTGCTGAGAACGGTCACTGCTTGAATTGCCAGGCTGTCTGCATGAGACTCGCAGGTAGTCTGTGCTAGTGTGGATGTCGGTGAGGGCCCATAGCACCTGGGTCTGTCTCTTGACCTCCTACTGCACCTAGTCTGGCACAGCAGTGAGCCGGTATACGAACCCGGGGCCCTTCTTGCTGTCAGGCGGCAGCGCTTCTCGCCGCGCCCACCTTGCCGCCCTTGATTACTCTCTTTCAGCTTTAAATTCCCACTTTTGCACTGCTACCATCAAGTACTGCCCGCGAGCACCTGTGAACGACACACGGAGAGGGCGGTTGGCCAGCACCACGCCCCCACTCATCAGCGGTGTCTGGAACTCATTTACCGCTCGCCTGCCACCTGACTGCAATTTGTGTTTGTGTTTAATGCGATGGCGAGGCGCTGCGTCTGCTCTCGGGATGAGCGCCGCCGCTCCCTGGCGGGTTCGCTCGCGGCTACGTCCAGACGTTCCGTCAACAACCTTGACAAATAGTGGAAACGTCCAATAACGGACGTCCGTTTTTCATCTTACGCTGAATAGGTTTCTTTCAACAGAGCGGCAAGCAGTAAACAAGTATTCTTGCGCGAGGCGGCAGAGCTGCTCACCGCGCCACCGTGCCGGCCGCTTTTAAGTGCAATTCTCGAATATCGAGCCGTGAAAACTGACACGAGTACCGTGGGACTCCACGCGACAAGCGTCGCCCCGTCGCGGGCCCAGGTGCCCAGGCATGTTCGTGCCGCGCGAGGACAACGTGCCACCGCAGCGTGCCCGTGGAAATGCATTGAAGGTGAGATGCGGTGTAAATCGCTCTGGGCGGCACGCTGGCGCAGTGGCGAAAGGATATTTATAGTTGTGTTTATATCCTGGCTGCGGCACGAGTCGCTTTACCGAGAATACTGAAATCACTCTGAGATGGACTGGTGTCTCATCCTGGGTATAGCCCTGCCTCGCGCCCAATGTCTGACGGGATAGGCTCCGGCTCACCGCAACCCTGTGCGGGATCGCGCGGCTCCCGACAATGAATGAATTTAATACGGGGCGTCTCTAGAGCGTGCGTGAAATACAAACCGCTTGGCTTCTCTCTGGGAATGTCAGCGCGCACACACAGAGAGAGAGAGGGGCCTCCCGCATTACGCATCATGGCAATTGCGCATTCGCACTGAATGCCCCGTCTTCCCGCCAGTAGCCCGGGCCCCGTAAAGTCAACAACTCGACGCGGCGAGCCGAGAGCCAGACTCCATCACGAGGGAGCCGTCACGCGTGTGCTGCTGAGGCGTGCTTTGGCCGCGAAACTCGCGTGGCTTCGCTCGTACGTTACTCATGCCCAAGTCATGTACCGCACCCAGTGGCGTGCAGAGGTTTGGTGATGCCCGGGGCCAACTCCGACTCCTTGATTGTATGCCCCCAAAACTCAAGTATACAGGGCCTAGTCCTGAGAAATGTGAGAAAGGAAGACATCCTAAATATGTAAAAACAGATTAAATAAACTTTTCATTCAAATTAAATATAACGTGTCGACAGGGCACGGTGGATGATGAAAAATAATGTCGATCAGCGTCGACAGGGCACTGAAAGAGTTAATCAGAATTACGCACATTATTTACACGTAACGGGTTCTCTACTCTGGTCTCGCTTATTAAAACACTGATCCACATTCGCACCAGCTTGTGGGACTGTTTAATTTCACTCTTTGATTGGATGCCCCCCCCTGAAATAATAATAATAATAGCATTTATAGAGCGCCTTTCACCCGAGGGTCACAAAGCGCTGCATCCATGTCCCGCAGACGTTTACCCAGCTCCGACACAAATACCAGCTCCCGGTTGTGCACACGCGGCCCGGCGTGCTTTATTTAGTTATTTGCCGTGCTTCCTCCCCCACCACAACCCCACCCCACCCCACACACGCGCGCATTGTTGGAGTGGCTCTGGGAAGAAAAGCCAGCGACGTTTGACAGTTTCCGTCGAAGCCCTGAAGCAACGGTTGTCACGCAGCCGCTCTGTAATAATAATAACAATAATCTGCTTTTGTAACGCGCGCATTTTCTCCGGGCGCGTTGCACCCGTTGATTCGGAGGCGCGGAGCCCTGCTCAGTCGGTTTGTTGTGAGTCGGTGAAGAGGTGACTTTTTAAGAGTTTTTCTGAAGGCTGTGGGGGACTGTGTTTGACGCAATAGGTGCGGCAGGCTGTTCCAGGTGGTGGGTGCCGCGACCGAGAATCGTCGTTTCGCGAAGGTTGTAGGTGAGCGCGGTGTGTGGAGTAGGTGCTGTGCTGAGCTGCGGAGAGTACGGGATTGTAGATGTCGTTTGGGCGGAGAATGTCCCCGATGAGCGAGTTGAAGAAGAGCTTTCTCTGATGGTTGCTCTCCAAAGCTGTTCTTTCGAGATAGGCGTGTCGAGCGATCGCCAACTCGCATCCTCGTGACGTGTCGCGTGATGATGCTTCCAACGTGGGAGGCAAAACGTCGCTCGACGCAGCTGTCCCGAAAGAACACCGCTGAAGAGCAACCACCATCATCATCATCAGCTGTGTCACGTTGGGCGTGGCTTGTAGGGGGTTTCCCTCCTTATAATGGCTCGAATAAGCGACCCAGCAATAACGATTATTTTCATGAACTGGGGGCAAAGGTTGGGCGAGTTTAACCAATGTAATTCCTTGCACCAGGGTTCATATCAACCACGTTACCACACCGTTTGTAGTCCGTTACAAACGCCTGTGGATTCTAACCGGCCTCTCATCCACAACCGCCCTGCTGCTCTCGTCTCTCCCCAAACCGAGATCCCAATCCGGGCCGCCCGAGCCATGGGGCATCTCGAGTGAAAATTCGAATAAACACGCACCGCTATTCCAAAGCCTGCTTCATGTCCTTGGCCTTCTCGTCCCCCCGCTGACTCGCTGACAGCTTGTGGAAACCGGCACCAGGGGAAGGAATAAGACGCTTCATTCAAGAGCCAAGAGAATGTTTCAAACGTGCCAAATTTGGGCTATGACGCCGGCACAATGGCGTATTTTGTGTGGTTAATCGCCGGCAAGTGGTAACTAGGGTAAGCCTGCCAGATAGGTGTTAGTTTTTTCCTCCAAATTGAGTTATTTTTGAGTAGGTGATTAAACTTGGCAAACTTGGACAATGTCCTGCACTTGTCGGAATAACGTACCGGGATATTTAAACATAATCTGTGAAATCCACAGTATAGCTGTTTTTATGAGTTCGTGTTAAATACTCTGTAAAGCTGCAGAGGGAAATGTGTTTTAGTGGTTAATCGGAGTATGCATGTCCTGTCTGGGAGAGGGCAACCCATGCCAAGAAACTTGACCCGGCATTGAACAACACCTGCCGCCTGATCACTGGCTGCTTGAAACCCACACACACAAACAACCTGTACCTCCTCGCTGGCATTGCCCCTGCTGATATCAGACGGGAAGTGGCCAGTCGAGTCGAGATGACAAAGGCTACTAGCGATGAACGCCACCTCCTTCATGGACGTCAACCCCCGGCCCAACGACTGAAGTCAAGAAAAAGCTTCCTCAGCCATGTGCAGCCCCTAACAACATCTCGAGGGGAAACCAGACTCCAGCTCTGGATGGAAAAGCTTGAGAGTGACCCTCCTGCAACTGGCATGGGAATCCCACCTGCTGAAGACTTCCCTCCTGGCTCAGATGCACCATGGATTCAGTGGAAGACACTCAACCGCCTGAGAACTAGAACGGGACGATCAAAATATGCTTTGGTCAGATGGGGCTACAAGACCGGCCCAACCACCTGTGAATGTGGAGAAGCAGACCATACTATGGAACACTGCCTTGTCTGTGCTCTACTACCCAACCTCTGCAGCTCAAAAGACCTTGCGGAGTTCAATGAAAATGCAAGGAGCTGTGTAAGAAAATGGGAAACTTAATTTAATCATCGCGCTTCGAAGAATCGCAAAGAAGAAGATCGGTCTTAACCAGGGCAGCTGTTGGCCTTGAACCAGCGGGCTTGCTATTGTCACTGTGGTGACCCAGGTCACTCTGGCGAGTGAGACCGTCCTCGTCACGTAGAGTTTTCACCCGGTTAAACAAAATGAACTTGAAGTGTGAACCTCTGCGATGACCTGCAAACGTGCTCCCTGCCATGTGACTGGTGCCGTGAGGCGGCACGGTGGCATAGGAGTGCCGTCTCACAGCAAGACGGGCCTGGGTTCGATTCCTGACTTGGGAACCTTGCTTGGTGGAGTTTGCATGTTCTCCCCATGTGCGTGTGGGTTGTCGCCGGGTACTCCGGTTTCCTTCCAGGAAACCTGTTTGTTATATTGCTGTGACCTCGCTTCCACAGCGTGCAAGCTCACTGGATATTTAAAAAAAACTCGGAAGATTTTTTTTTTTTACCATTTCTGGCAAGAATAGAGGTGTTACTATGTTCGAACACCAAATACACACCTTTCACAAGGCATTGGGTTTGCAATAACCACACATGCTTGTGGGGAAACATTCAAACAATATGCTTTGTCCATGGACGGACGATGCTTGAATTATCAAAGCGTATTGTTTATATGTTTAACCACGAGCATGTGCGCTTATTGCAAACTTGATGTATTGTGAAAGGTGTCTATTTGGTGTTTTAACATCTTAACACATGTATTATTACCAGATCGGGTATAACCTTTTCTCTTTGTTTTATCTGTAGAATGGAAAAATGTCCCGTAGTTAATGATCGCGAGTGTTGTGAGTTGATCGTCAGAGATGACAGCCAATTTAATTAATGTGGCGGTTTGTTTTAGCCGCCGGTCAAGCGTGGTTTGAGTTGAGTAACAAAACCCCACTTCCTGTTCTGTGTACGAAGAATCAAGGCAGCGAAGACACGTGGATTCTTGGAATTTTACTGAGAAACAGGACGAGGAACACGTGGGTTCGCGATCATACGCAAGTTAAAGACATCAAGAGTTGACTGGACAAAAGCAAGCGGGATCGGGCGCAAGGCACGTTGACTTAAAGGCGTGACGGCCAGTGGTTGACACTAAGAGTTGCTCTTTTGGGATATCCGTGGTAACATCTGCGCGGATTGATTCCACGCCTGGTCATGACCGAGACAGGGATACGGAGGCGCGAGGGGTAGTCAGGCAGTCGGTTAGCCGGCGCCAACCCGGCAGACACTGCTTCCTATATATTTTGACGTTATCGGTCAATTCATGAATTAGTGTTTTTTTTGTTGTGGGAGGAAACCGGAGAACCCGGAGGAAATCCACGCAGAACAGGGGGAGAACACACAAACGGCACACAGAAAGGCGCCCGAGGCAGGAATCGAACCGCCTCGGGCAGGACTTTGCGTAAGGTGCGGATGTTACTGCGCCACGCTGCCGCTCAGATAGATTTTAGTACCAATGTGCCACAAGCCAGCACGCTTGGTCGTGTGTGCAGTGAAGTTTAAGGCACAACACATAACCGCTTTGATGGCTAAAAGGGAATGTGCTTACCTTTCCAATTCCGTAATTACAGACATTCCTGCGATGCTCCATCATAACCGGGCAGAAGGCATTCGTTCGGTTCGTTTTTATTATAAACGATTAACCCAGATGCTGTCATTGAGAACAAATGTTGTATTTGTATTACGTAGCCGCCGTTAAACTCTTGAGGCACATTTCATCGAACGGAGGGCTTCGTCCTCTGTAAGTTTCCCAATAATTTTCTGCTGGGATTTAGGAACCGTCTCAATCCATCCATTGTAAAGGGTTAAAGGTGCAGCCCTGCATCTGCCTACTCACGCCACTGCTGGTTGGAAAAGGTCCCTCGATACGAGAGAGATCCCCTCTATAGTGTATTTGGTCTTCTTCTCCTTCTATGCTGGCCAAACGTCTGGCAAGCCGTGGAACTACCCACACTTTACCCCACCACAGGCGACGCACCGACCTGGCTGCGGCAAACCCATTTGTATTGCTGGTTGGACAGAGCCGGAGGGATTTAATTAACTTTCTACACTGCCTCAACTGCCTCGCCGGGAGGTTGAATCATCCACGTTGCTGTCTCTGTAACGTTGCTGATATTTCCCAAACCCAGTTCCTTCCTCCGTCCGTGTCCCAGTGTCCTCCCAAGCGTGCAATTCATTCACTGTCATTCGCTGCTTAATCCTGCAGAGGGGTCGCGGTGAGCCGGAGCACATCACGATAGCCTAGGTTAAGGTTAGGGCAATTTATCCAGCGGGTTAACTTACCTAGGCAGCAGCGTGTACTTGGACTGTGGGAGGAAACCGGAGTACGCAGCAAAAATCCACGCGCAGTACAAGCAAACGCCAAAACAGCAGCGAAAGTCGACACCGAGCCGGGAGTCGAACCCGGGCGGCCCTCCCTCTCGTGTGCCGTGCACCGCTCAGCCGCCGTAGCGCCCACATTTTTTTTAAAACCTCGCCGCGCGTTGACGCACGCTGCCGTTAATTTAGAACGCGCGGGGCAGGGCCCATCACCGGCCGGCCTGGCACGGCCGGCGTTGTTTTCGAGACGTCTCGTGTCGGCGATGGAAGCTGGAGGCCAGACAGACGTCACCGCCAGAGGAGCCCAGCAGATGCAGCGGCGGCAGCAGCTCGCCTTCTTCTTCTCGATTCTTCGAAGCGTGATGGTTATATGACAGTTTCCCATTTCTTTACACAGTTCTTTGCATTTTCATTGAGCTCTGCAAGGTATTTTGAGCTGCAGAGGTTCACGTCGCGATCCCTGTCAGGTAGTACTTGGTATTGCCTGCGAATTCTACCAAACACTTCGAAGCCGAGCTGAAAGACAACGATGTCCAGAAGCTAGCCATCGTGCTTCGAAGAATTGCAAAGAAGAAGAAGAGCGCAAACAAGGCAGTGCGCCATAGTATGGTCTGCTTCTCCACACTCGCAGGTGGTTGGGCCGGTCTTGTAGCCCCATCTGACCAAAGCAGCTTTTGATCGTACCGTTCTAGTTCTACTGCAGCTCGCCGTGAAACCTGCAGTGGCTGCGGTGTTATTCGGGTCACGGCTCTGGCCGTGCGGCTTGGCTAATGTGAGCCCAGGCTGCGTGTCTGCGCGCCGTACCCAGGGCATGAAGTCAGCAAAGTGGCAGCCTGACAAGCGGCCTGTCTAGGAACAACAACAAAAAAGAGCCACCTCCTGAAATTTGCAACGGGAGTAGTAGGTCTCGTGTGTCGACTTTGTTATTAAGACTTTAGTTGGTGGTTAAGGGGAATTTAACAGGAGTTTAACAAACGCGCAATTCGCACGTTTGTTGTGTCGCAGGAGTCCCGCAAAGAGCTTGCAAGCTCACTGGGTATTTTTTTCTGCTGTAATAATAAACATCTATCTATCTGTCTGTCTCTACAGCTACGGCAGATTTACCTCGATCGCATTCTTCAAGGCGCACCATAACTGGTCAGAATGTGCTTTCCAAAGCTGTTCTTTTGGGATAGCCGTGTCGAGCGCTCCCTCTCTCCTTCGCGACGTTTCGCCTCCCACGTTGGAGGCATCCTCAAGCGTTCTGAGGTCGCCTGAGGATGCCTCCAACGTGGGAGGCGAAACGTCGCGAAGGAGAGAGGGCGAGCGCCGTGAAAACCTACATCAATATATACGATACTTTGGTTGGATTGTCGGGAGCAACGCGAGGTCCCGGAGTATGAGCGACCGGGGGAAAATATTTCGATGAGAAACGTAAACCGCACTCGGAGCAAAAACGCGCCTCGGATCGAAACAACGGTCGGAGCGAAAGCGCGTTTGGAGTGAATCTGACCACACGGGCGTTACGACCAAGCGGAGCAAACGCCGAACCACCTGCACCTGCAGACTAAACCTAAAGCGAACCGGCAGTCTCGATTACTTGGAATGTTGATACCTTAGAGATCTCTTTGTAGACTCGCCCACTCTTCCACAGAAACGCAGGCGAGGCGTCGCCGCTTGGGGATTTTGCCCGAGCGCGGATTTGCGTGAATTGCGCTGCGATATTTTGTTTTGTTTTGCACATGCGAATTTACTGCGCCTGGCAGTCCAGGGTGTTGAGTCTAAATCCGGGGTTTGGCCGCGAGACCGAAGCAGCGGTTGTCATTCTTTTTAAACGTGTTGCTTTTTCCACTCCTCACATTTTCGTGGCGAACACAATGTTCTATTATGCTAGACCGCTGGCAATCTCGCTCACTCTTGAGACTCCATCGCACCGGTAATGTTGATGATTGGGTTCCGCTCGTTGGGAAAAGAGACTCACGAACAGCCGTCCTTAATGGATATGACACCGGGCAAACGGGTGGCATTTGTTTTAACGGATGGCGCCCTGCTGACCAGCCTTGTTAAGACGAACGCTGCGGAGAATCCACTGATGCGCAAAGGCCCATCGCTCAAACGGATTCGAGCATTCAATGTTGGTGATGATACCGACATTTTTATGATATCCAAAGTTGACATTATGTCATGGATATTTAGCTTCATTTTCCACCCCAATACCACATTAGCTTATTGTTTTTTTGGTACCACACATACCCTGCAATCTTTATTGATTTTTTTATATAATCGTTAAAAGTGGACATTTACCGAAAGCCCTGCGTACGACCATCGGACGTTAGATCGGGCCGTGAACCAAGCTGAACTGCGAAAATCTGACAGCGGCATTTACGCAATACTGCAGTGCGTCGGGTCTCGCCGTTGTGCCACATACTTCACCTGCTGTGGCGTGTGGATCCCAAACGGGGGCATTGAGAAACAACGTGGAACGAAAGCTGAAATATTCGCACAGAAGTGTGGACAGACGCACGCTTGTCATAATACAATAACAATTCATCACGCGCAGCATGTATTCCTTCAATGTCGGACGTATTCGAAAATAATGACTCAGAGGCT
>JAZEWU010000040.1:3519676-3535090 GCA_036362915.1 Geotria australis
GCTTAAGGAAGTCTTCATGCAACTGTGGGCACCGGGGGAAATTAAGTCAGTAGCCCAATTATCCTGGGCAGCAGTATCAGTGTGGTTTTTTTTTTAAGATGAAACCACAAATACTTGACGTAAACCTAGACGGACACGGAGAGAAGCTGCGAACTCCAACAACAACAACAACCGTCCTTCGCCACTAAGTGGCGGTGACGTCACCACGTCGCCTGTGCCAGGCCATATGCACCTTGAGGCCACGTGAAGTGTCGAAGGCTCGTCGACAGGAGGTCACAGGACAGACCCAGGTGTCATGGGCTGCCTGACTGAGATGTGTGCGAACTCCACACACAAAGGCACCTGTGCCAGGAATTGAACCCAGGTTATTTTTGCTGTGGAGAGAGCAGCGCTACTAACTGGGCCACCGTGCCGCCGCGGTCATTGTCCATTTTACAACGAAATATGTTTCAAGTTGGTAGTGAAGATGCATTCAGCACGGTGTGGGTAATGCATTCCTAACTGATAACCACCGGCACCAGTGATGTAACGCACTTGTTACTTAACATTGCTGCGTTACGTTTTAACAAGCAAAGCCTCATGCGACGTTTCACCTGCCACATCGGGAGCATCGTCAGGCGTGGGAGGCGAAACGTCGCGAGAGAACATCGCCGAACATCTCCGAAAAAGCAACGAACAGAGCCGTGAAAACCTAGATCAATAAATCGTCGCTCTTTCGGGATAGCCGTGTCACCGAGCGCTGCACCCCCCTCTGTCCTTCGCGACGTTTCGACCCACACGTCGAAGGCACCGCGTGTAGGCCCCGTGTCGGCCCCGGCTGGACACAGCTGCTCGTCTCATCACCCAGAGGGGTCGGCGGTGCCGGAGGATTGATGGGTTTCAGCCGCTGCCTGAACCTGTGAATCAACCTCCAAGCGGGCACCGTTGTGATCGATCCCTGGCACGCCTGAAGTCTTCTCCAGATGTCAGCGAGAACGCCTGGCAACGATCTTTCCAGCTGCACGAAGCCCCTCCCCCCACCGTGCCGCCCAAGATTCCCCTGTTATTTGTTGTTGTGAAAATAGGGCTTCTATTTGGATGTTTGTATCGCCGTGTTCAGCGCGCGCGCTCCTGTGCTGCGTGCGTCTGTATCTTTTGTCAGAAACCGTTTAATCCTATACAGGGTTGCGATGAGCCGGAGCTTACCCCGGCAGGCACAGGGCGCAAGGCAGAGATATACCCATGATGGGACGCTAGTCCATCACAGGGCACCGGGGGCAATTTAGTCCGCAGGCCAATTAACCTATTGCAGCAGCATGTCTTTGGAATGTGGGAGGAAACCGTGGTGCCCGGCGAAAACCCACGCGGACACGGGGAGAACATGCAAACTCCACATCCACGGCGGTTGTTGTCGAGCGCGTGTGACGGGCTTTGCGATCGAAAGCTCGTTTGCCAGACGTGATTTAAAATGTCAAAATTGTTGTGGGATCTCGCGAACAATTTACGTGGCTTATTTTCTTATAATGGTTGCTCTTCGGGGCTGTTCTTTCGGGATAGCCGTGTCGAGCGATTTCTCTCTCGCCACGTTTCGTCTCCCACGTTGGAAGCATCATCAGACGAAACGTCGCGGGGCTTCCTGCGTGTGGCTGTATGAATAGCGATGTTAAACACCTTATTGCCGGAAAGGGTAAAACCTCGTATTTTCTACGTTATGAGTCTGTTTCCAGATTCGTAGCGCAGGAAATGGATTCGCTTAATGTGCAGTGATTTACTTCGGTGCCTCTGTTGTTGTATAAGTGCACAGTGGTTCATAGGGGGCGGCAGGGTGGCGCAGCATTAACACTGGTGGCTCAGATAAACTGATGTAGTTATTCACGACTCGATAAATGAGAATTGCTCTCCATAGCTGCTCTTTTCGGATAGCCGTGTCGAGTGTTCCTTCTTGCTCCTTCGCAACGTTTTGCCTCCCGCGTTGGTCTGACGATGTCTCCAACGTGCCTCCAACTCCACGCAGCCATCCCAAACGAACTTCGTTAATTAAATCGGCTATTCGTCAATCTACATTTTCATTGCTTTCAAATGCACAGACAATTGTTGATCGCCAGGCAGCCTGTGGCCTAGAGGTGGGGATCTTTGTCTTCCCAGCCATCCAGCCATTGTCAGAAATTACTTAATCCCGCACAGGGGACGGTCAAATAACTTTGACAGGCAGCCAAAAATGAAGACAGAGATCCCCCGTATAGGCTGAACAGACTCTAGGGTCAAGAGCTGTTAGCGAGCACCTAGAATAATAATGTTACATTTATAACGCGCACATATTCATTCAATGTCGAAGATATTAATTCGACGAGAGAACGACTCGGAGGCGGGAACCTATGAAGACCAGCACTGCTGTCTCAGTCTCCCTAGTGGTAATTTTGACACAAAACCACTGGGAGGCACAGGATCAGTTTAGAACATCGTTAACGGTGTTGGCCGTGAGTGGGAATCAAACTCGGGTCACCGGATTCCCCACAATCGCACGTTAACCCCCACACACACACATACACACCTCGGTCACGTGTGTAACTCCTGCTGCACCAGGCCGCGTGCGGTAGGGGAATGATGTCATGGTGAATGACGCAACTAGAATAATAACATCTGTGAAATATTTTAGATATTTTTTACAAGCATAAACATTTATTGTAAGTGTAGCCAGTGTCAACCGATGAGTTGATTTTCACGTATAAAGGTCGCACATATCAAATCCTCAAGTGCATCCACACACACGCACACGCACATCATTCATTTAGTCATTCCGATGTTATAGTATTCAAGGCGTGTGAATCATCCATCCATTGTCAGAAAACCGCTTAATCCTGTACAGGGTTGCGGTGAGCAGGAGTCTACCCCGGCAGACACAAGACGTGAGGCAGGGCTGTATCCAGGATGGGACGCCAGTCCATCACAGGTCACCGGGGGGAAATTTAGTCAGCAGGCCAATAAACCTGTGCAGCTCCCTGCAGGCGTGGTAACATGAGGGTGTCTGTGCAGCGGTAACTTGTACGTCTGCCGGGAGCCTGTACGAGTGTACGGGATTAAGCGTCTTCTGACAACGGACGGACGGATTAATGCAATCGCTCGCTCCATTCTATACAGAGAGACGGTCTGAACAGCGTCTCGAAGCATACATCTGACTAAACGTCGTCAATTAATTGAATTCAACTTTATTTGTCGATTCTTCCATATGGTACTTGACACACATATATATATAAGGATCGAAATTCCGTTTCTCTCTCAAACCCCGGCAGAAACTGACAGCTGTGCTTTAGAATCCATCCATCCATCCATTTTCGAAACAGCTTGTCCTGGTGGGGGTCGCGGTTACTTCAGAATCACGGTTTAAAATACGGGCGTTTACAGCCCTTGGCCGCCGCTCCGCTCCTGCATATTTCACGCGTGTAATCACGGAGCGCTTCTCGCACTACGCTCAGATGGGAAGTGCATGGCTTGGCTCGCTGCCTCCCGTTCCTCCTGGCGTCCACCTGGGACGTCCGTCCAGCAGACGTCTCTGAATAGAGTGATTCGTTGTCTGTTCCCTGACCCCCTCCCCCCCAACCCCAAAGCCCTACCACCTCCCGTATGTCAACGGTAGCTAATTACCTATTTTGCTTGTATTAATTGGCAGGTGGGGCGGCACGGTGGCGTAGTCGGTAGCGCAACCCGCCTCACAGTTAGAAGCGCCCAGGTTCGAATCTCGGCTCGGGGGGCCTTTCTGTGTGGAGTTTGCATGTACTCCCCGTGTCCGCGTGGGTTTTCGCCGGGCACTCCGGTTTCCTACCACAGTCCAAAGACATGCTACTGCGTAGGTTGATTGGCCTGTGGACTAAATTAGCCCGCGGTGCCATGTGATGGACTTCCGTCCCACTATGTGCACAGCCCTGCCTTACACCCTGTGTCTGCTGGGATAGGCTCCGGCTCACCGTGACCCTGTACAGGACTAAGCGATTTCTGACAATGGATGTGAGTGACGGGCGGAGAAGAGAGAAGCTCCACCTGCGGTTTGCGCGCTGCAATACGAACCCGGCGACCTGAGTTCAACTCCTGGCCACGTCTCGCATCAGTGGCGGGTGATATCTAAACTACTCCTGGGTCTCCGCTTCACGAACAGCGTGGTGAAGCATGCTCAAACAACCTCCACGGCTTGACGAGGGCTTTCACCTAGCAGTGGATTGCTTCTGGCCGACGGTGTCGATTGTGACAGCCGTCTGCTGCTAGCACAGCTTGTAACGAGCACAGAGGGCTTTTTGTCCGGTACCTATGCACCTCTGAGCTGCGTTTCCTGCGCCGAGTTGTGGCCTCTCCTTTAATGTTATTTCTCTCGCGGTCTGCGGCGCGTCTTTCCTACAGGATCTCCAGCAGCTGAAACCGAAGATTACTAAAACAGACGCAGCTCCCTCTGGGCATCGTTGAAATAAATGCCCTGTTGCATACCTCACCTCAGCCTCAATCTGCCCCCCAACCCAGCACCTCCCTCCCTCACAGATCCACCCCCCCAACAGAGCCCACCACCCCGCTGATTTGAACCGAGCACGGACCGCACATTGTAACCGCACCCTCTGCCATTGGATGACCGAATATTGGTGCTGGTGGTGGTTGGTGGTGGGGGGAAGGAGAAAAATAATCTGGAAAAATGGGGGGGTGCTCTTGAGCGAACACCATAAAAGCATCTGTGGTAGGAGCGGGCTTAGGACGTACCTCCTTGTTGGTAGCGCCGGTCTGTAACTTAATTCCTTGCTTTTTGCAAACGGCGACGGTGGTGGCCGTGCACGACGTTATACTTCTCGATCAGGTTTAATTCACGGTTGTAACATTATTGTGACAACCAGCCCTGGTTGTTTGTTCGGTTTTTTTAATCTAACCATTCGCAGATTCAGTCTTAAAGCGAACACAGCCAGCATCGTGCAATCGAACCGTTCCTCTTTCCATTGCTAACAACAACGGAGTATTTAATTGGTTTGCTTTTAAAGTCTACATATATATATCTAGCCGGCCGATCGTTGGCATAGTCCGTCGGGCCGAGCAGTCCCACGGCATCTTGAAGAGGAGACCAACCCACGCCTGCCGGCTGACGGCCTCTCCTGGAACATGTGGCTTTCGACTTGGCCCGCGGTGACCATACCGCTGCTCTGCGTTCTGCTGACCGGAGCCTCGTCCAAGCAGTCAGGTACGGAGGAGCTTTGGGATGCCCCGGCGCGCAATTATGAATACTAATAATAATAGCATGTATAGAGCGCCTTTCGACCGAGGGTCACCAAGCGCCGCACAGGGCTGCGGAGAGAACGGCACGCCAACAACGACAGAGAAACGGAAAATCAGCAAAGGGGCGCCACGCTGGCGTAGTGCTGAGTAGCGCTGCTCCCTCGCTGCAAGAAGAACCTGGGTTCGGTTCCCGGCTAGGGTGCCGCCTTTCTGCGTGGGGTTTGTACTTTCTCCCGAGTGGGTTTTCGCCGGGTGATGTGGTCTTCTCGCACAGTCCAAAGACACGCTGCTGCCTGCGTTTAATTGTCATGACTTAATTGGCCGTGGTGACCTAATATGTTGTAGTCTGCTTACCCCTCCCCCGTTGGACAACTGTTAAAAAGAGCTGCATAGCTCAACGGTTCTTTCCAGCTTCAATCCAAGCTGACTGACTGACCAGTGGCGCTGCCAGCCTCGGGTTTAGGGTGGGAACATTCACCAGAGCCAAGCGAAGCGAGGAATGAGGAGCCGTTCTCTCCGCAACCCTGTGCAGCGCTTTGTGACCCTCGGGTGAAAGGCGCTCTATAAATGCTATTATTATTAGAATGGTGGTTCGTCTTCAGAGGTGTTCTTTCGGGATAGCCGTGTCACTGAGCGATCTCCATCTCTCCCTCGCGACGTTTCGCTCCCACGTTGGGGGCCATATCATCAGGCGTCACCACCTTAGTATACAGAGGACTGCAGATCTCGGACAACTGCTGGCGCCTGCTCGCGCCTCCGAGTCGTTTCTCCGTCAACCGAGATCGAGCGGATACCGAGCGTCGGTGGCGGTGATGTCTTAGATAGATAAGACAATGCAGAATACGCAAGGTTTCACCCTTTCTGGCAATCAGAAACGTATTAAGATCTTACAACACCAAATGGACACCTATTTGCAATGGTTCCGGATTGCAAGCAGCCACACGTGCTTGTGGCAAAAAACATGCAAACGAATGCAGTGATAAATGCACTGTCCTCCAAGTTAATTGGCCCAACACTAGATACAGCTTTCGTTGGAGCCTGGTCTCAGTGCTCAGCCAAGTGCTGCCAAGAGGCAAGCAGTTGTCAGTCAATGCGAGTACAAAAAAGGGTGCCCATAGATAGATGTGGTTCCGTTACCGCCGTGCAGGCGCGTTACAGCCGCGGGTGTTGCGACACCCGCACTTTCTCATAGAAACACGATTCCACCCCCCCACCCCCCACTTTTTCCTGATGTAGTCTCATATCATATGTTGCGACACCCGCACTTTCACAAAAACATCATTCCATCCCTCTCACTTTTTCCTGAGGTAGTCTCATATCATACGTTGCGACATCCGCACTTCTCACAGAAACATGATTCCATCCATCCCCCCCACTTTTTCCCCTGCAACACCCGCGGGCTGCGACGCGGGCGCAGTGCTGGACGTGTTCTCGTTGGCCGACGGCAAGGCCGGGACGGTGGCCGCCGACACTTTCCTGCGCGAGTTGCGGTCGAACAACGACGTGTACCTCCTCACGAACCTCAAGCTGTGGTCGGCCACCAACGGCATGCTGGTGAGCGTCACGGGCAAGGATAACGCCAAGCTGCTCGAGGTGGTCCTCCTGGGCAAGGGAAACAAAGGTGAGAGGGTCGTCCGGGTCACGTTGGGTCCGACGGTCAGTCGGACCGATGATAGCTCGTTCGGACAACTAGCCGTTGGGGCGCCACGCTGGCGTTGCGGTGAGTAGCGCTTCCGCCTCACAACAAGAAGGTCCCGGCTTCGAATCCCGGCTCGGGTGCCTTTCCTGTGTGGAGTTTGCATGTTCTCCAACCCGTGTCCGCGTGGGTTTTTACCGGGCACTCCGGTTTCCTCCCACAGTCCAAAGACATGCTGCTGCCTAGGTTAATTGGCCTGCTGACTAAATAGCCCTCGGTGCCCTGCGATGGACTGGCGTCCCATCCTGGGTATAGCCCTGCCTTGCGCCCTGTGTCTGCCGGGATAACCTCCGACTCACCGCGACCCTCTACAGGATCAAGCGGTTTCTGAAAATGGATGGATGGACAACGAATGAACGAATGAATTGTAGAATTATTGGCACCTCTTTTGCCACACATGCTTGTGGCATGCTTGTGGCTGCTTGCAAACTGGAACATTTGCAAAAAGGTGTCCATTTGGTATTTTAACATCTTAACACTTCTCTCATTGCCAGAAAAGTTAAAACCTTGCATATTTTACATCCATCCATTTTCAGAAACCGCTTAATTTTGTACAGGGTCGCGGTGAGCCGGAGCCTATCCCGGCAGACACAGGGCGCAAGTCAGGGCTATACCCAGGATGGGCCGCCAGTCCACCGCAGGGCGCCTGCGGAAAATTCAGTCGGTGCGCCGTATATTTTTGACACGAATCGTAATAATCATTGTTCGGCAGTCGTTCACTAGATTCCCAACCGATCTTGTTCCGTTCCGCGCGCTCGTGTCGCTCGGCCGCCAGTCATCGTGCGCTACATAAAGGGCGACCGCAGGCAGCACCTGGTGACGCTCAACAACGCGGCGCTGAGCGACGGCAAGACGCACTCGGTGATGCTGCGAGTGAGCGGCCTGCACGGCGCAGCCGCCACCGTGCAGCTGTACGTGGACTGCACCCTCGTGGACACGGCCCAGGACGTGCCGCCTCCCCTGGCCGGACTCAGCTTCGAGACGGGCAGCGCGGAGATGCGCACGGGCCAGCAGAGTCTCTTCCGTACCCAGGTGAGTGAGGCGGGCGGGCGGGCGNNNNCAAGAAGGTCACCGAGTTCGGATACCCGGCTCGGGGGGGAGACTTTCCCGTGTGGAGTTTGCATGTTCTCCGACCGTGTCCGCGTGGGTTTTCGCCGGGCACTCCGGTTTCCTCCCACCGTCCAAAGACATGCTGCCAGGTTAATTTAGCCTGCTGTGTAAAATTGCCCCAGGTGCCCTGCGATGGACTGGCGTCCCATCTGCCGGGATAGGCTCCGGCTCACCGCGACCCTGTAGACAATGGACGGATGGATGGATGGACAGATAGATAGATGTTTATTATTACTGCAGAAAAAATACCACAGCGAGCTTGCCAGCTCTTTACAGGCTTCATGGGACACGACAAACACGCGAATGGGTGGAGGGTTGGTGGTAGGCTGCCGGACATGGAGGACGAGGCTGCTCCTGGTTGCTGGTGCCGTGACGGAGAAGCGCGTCGTTCCGCGTTCACCGTTTTGGGAGCGCGGGATGCGCGAGCTATCGGCGCCTAACAGCCCACGCGATGTGAGAAGTGTCCTGCGAAGAGCTTACGGAGTATAAACACCGCGGCCGCGTGATAGCCTATGAGAGCGGTAGGAGTGACGCGAGAGCCGAACGTGGTTGGCTTGTCAAGGTCCACTGTGAAGACGGACCCTGAGGCGGCTCCGAGCGCGCCAGGTCCCCGACCCGGGTGAAGGTACGTGGGCTGCGTCGGCGTCGCGCGTCCCAAGATGTCACCGTTGTTGTTGACACGATGGACTGAGGTGGTGCAGAAAGATGTGGAGCGGATCGGACTTGCCCGTGACTGGCACCAGCGGTGTCAAGATCGACCTCTGTGGAGGAGGTTCGCATGTTTGTTGTGTCGCAGGAGTCCCGTAAAGAGCTTGCAAGCTCACTGGGTATTTTTATGCTATAATAATAAACATTTATCTATCTATCTATCTAGTTGGAGGCAGTCGCCTCCAACAACAACAGAGGGCGGATGAGCGACGCTCACAATAGCGAGCCGAGCGCCGGGTGACTAAAACGCAGCAATATGGCACGGTAGGGAGCACAGGTGGTGCCCCAGACAGTGGTCTCAGTCAGTCAGCCAGTGGCATCTGGGTCTGTCCCGTGACCGCCTGTCAGCGAGCCTTCGATACGCTGCGTGGCCTCAAAGTGCACCTGGCCTGGCACAGGCGCTGTGGTGACGTCACCGACACTTAGTGGCAAACGGTGGTTGTTGTTGTTGACACGACCGACGACGTAGAACCGACACCCATCACAGGGCACCGGGAGCAATTTAGTCAGCAGGCCAATTATCCTGTGCAGCCGCATGTTTTTGGAATGGAGGAGGAAACAGGAGTGCCCAGCGAAAACCAACGCGGACACGGGGAGAACATGCAAACTCGACACAGAAAGGCAGCACCCGAGCCGGGATTCGAACCCGGGTATTCTTACTGTGAGGCGGCAGCGCTACTCACCGCGCCACCGTGCCGCCCTCAACACACAGTAAATTAACCGAATTGGACAACACGTAGCGAATCCGATATCAAAACAACATTACGCAATGGAACGAGGACATTAAATAAATAGCTCAGTCCAAGCGAAGCCTCATTTAATACGCCCTCATTCACATGAGGCTTCACACAAGTGCTTTTCATAAAATAACCCGAGCAGTAACCGAACCCATAACAAATAAATCCCCCGTACAACTAAAGAGGATACAGGCAATCCTGAAGGGCACACTAAATTACTCAATTGGATGATTACACTGACGTCAGGCCGTGCTTGCTGCAGACAGGCTCGTTTCTGTTTAAACGTTTATAAATAGAACCCCCGCCGCTCGGGCTGCTCCAGATACCGTTTCCACCCTGTTTGATGTCCACAGATTTGTACCATCTGCTCCGGGAGCTCTCCCATTAAATATATGTGGCACAGCTCCGCCGAGATGCCACGCGGTCACAAAGTACGCGTTACACAAGGAGGGTTATTCACATCGACATTTAAATATCTTGTGGAATTATTATTTTTTGCTTGGTTGAAAGTCGAGTTACAAGAAAATATTGAGACAATATTTAACCACCTCAGATTTTGCTGATGACAGTCGTGTAATAATAATAATAAATAAATGTATAACGCGTCTGCCGGGATAGGCTCCGGCTCACCGCGACCCTGTACAGGATTAAGCGGTTTCTGAAAATGAATGAATGAATTAATAACGCGCACATATTCCCCGAGCGCTTGCGCCCGTGTGGATTCAGAGGCGCGGAGCCTGGCTCAGTGGTCTGTTATGCGCTGGTGAATAGGTGTTATTTTAATAGTTTATTTTAAAGGTTTTGGGGAATAAAACACATGGTGCAAAGACGTGCTGCCTTGATAAACCGGCCTGATTAAATTCACCCCGGTTCCCTGAAATGTTGTATGTCTCTTGTCCCTCCCCGCTGGACAACTGTTAAAACGAGCTACATAGGTTGAAAGGTTCCATGCATGCATCCATTGTCAGAAACCGCTTAATCCTGCACAGCGTTGCGGTGAGCCGGAGCCTATCCCGGCAGACACAGGTCGCAAGGCACGGCTATACCCAGGATGGGACGCCAGTCAATCACAGGGCACCGAGGGCAATTTAGTCAGCAGACCAATAAACCTATGCAGCAACATGTCTTTTGACTGTGGGAGAAAACCGGAGTACCCGGTGAAAACTCATGCAGATACGGGGAGAACATGCAGACTCCATACAGAAATGCAGCCGAGCCGGGATTCGAAGCTGGGGGCCTTCTCGCTCTGAGGCGGCAGCACTACTCACTGCGCCGCCAAGCAGGTTAAAGTGTTTTTGGAAAACTGAACTCGATAACGAGACGTGCTTTCCAAAGCTGTTCTTTCGGGATAGTCGTGTCGAGCGCTCCCCCTCTCCCCTTCGCGACATTTCACCTCCCACGTTGGAGGCATCTTCAGGCGTTTTGAAACTCGATAATGAAATGCAACGTATCGATGTGGCTCCTCTATAGTAACGTGCCTCTTATGATGGGAACCGATAACGAAACATATTTTCAACACACGTTGAAAAGATTGGGATGAAAGAACATAACTTAGAAACAGCAAAGCCTCTGTATTGATGTAAGGTTTTCACGGCTCGATGAATGAGAATTGCTCCAAAGAGCTGCTCTTTCAGTGTAGCCGCGTCGAGTCTTTCTGCTCTCTTCTTGGCGACGTTTCGCCTCCCGCGTTGGCGGCATCATAAGGCATCATCACAAGATCTAACTGCCATCATCACAAGCCTCCAACGCGGGAGGCGAATCGTCGCGAAGGAGAGAGCAGGCGTGGACAGGGCAGCATGTGAAAATGCTTGACGAGTGGCCATCAAGATGGTAACTGCCACCAGCCATCATCCCATCATCTGGAGGCTGACGGAGGAGGGAGCGCGCCTGGGATGATGTCCACCAGGGAGATGGAGCGATGATGATCTGTCCCGTGTCGCGGGAGCCAGATCAGTTGTTCGCTGTGCAAGACCGTGATAGACGCCGGCGGCTTGGTGAGGCCTTCATCCAGCAGTGGATAGGTCATGATTACTGATGCTGTTGAGAACCCACTAAAGTCGAGTGTCTTTTGCAGGGGAAACGAGGAGCGCAGATGCAAAAAAAAGTATGTTACCAAAAATATTTAATTCCAGAACAACGCAGGAATTATCAGAACAATTGCGAAAAGCACAATAATACATAATGTTCTTACCATGATCTCACTTATAAATATATGAGCTCTTTATTTAAACATACATTTCAATGATAACTTGGAAATAAGTCGAGTATCTTATGTAACGCCTGTTATATTTTGCGAGTGTGTTTAATGTCTAAAATGTTGACATTTGTCTTGGTTAATCAGTGAAGGAATATTTCTGAATGTCTGTACTTTCCCCCAACGTTATCCCAATAGTACGATTAGTATCGTATCACGAGACGAAAAATCCCTTCGGATCTCTCGCAAAACAGAGCGACGCTTCCGTTTAAGAGAACGGCCCACTGAAGTGGATACCACAGAGCTACGGCTGAGACTGCCCTTCCTTAAATAGATCACTGCTCCAGACAGCCACACGTTTCCTCCCTCCCTACCACACAGAGTAATGATTGTCGCATGACTGTTAAACCGATATTATTAGTTTTAATAATCCCAGCGGTGCCAGCTCGGCGCGCTGACGTCTGAGCCAACTGGCAACCTCATCAAGTATGAAACCTTCGTTTTGATGTAGGTTTGTCACGGCTCGATGTATGAGAATCGCTCTCAAGAGCTGCTCTTTCACGATAGCCGTGTCGCGCGTTCCTCCCTCTCTCCTTCGCGACGTTTGGCCTCCCACGTTGGAGAAGCGAGACGATGCCTCCAACGTGGGAGGCGAAACGTCGCGAAGGTACACGGCTACCCCGGACGAGCAACTCTTAAGAGCAATCCTCGTAACCATTACAGTGACACCTGAGCAAAGCGGTGCGTACAGAAGGCAGGAGGAGCGGCTGCATCTTACGCGGGCGATCACTTCGCTCAGAATCTAACGCCGTGGCTGCCCTCTCTCTGTCAGCAGGGCTCGCTCAACGACCTGCGCTGGATCATGGGAGGATCGCTCTCCAAAGTGGGGCTCATGCAGGAGTGCGAGTTCCAGGACGATGACTCGGCGCGCAACATCGGTACGCGGCTCTCGGTGACCCTCGCACTCCGCGTACCACGGCGCCTCGGCGACCGGTCAGACGCAAAATAGCGCCTATGCCAAAGCACTGAAATTACGCCCCTGTCCAAACATCTGACACCCGTCTTTTAGATAACTTTACCATAATATCAGCTAAAAATTCTACCAAACACTTCGAGGCCGAGCTGAAAGACAACGATGTCCAGAAGCTGACCATCGTGCTTCGAAGAATCGCAAAGAAGAAGAAGAAGCTAAAAAATACAAGTTGTTTAAAAATCTGACCATCCTAGTGCTTGAATAGAGCCGTGAAACCCTACATCAGTACATTGCATGGCATCATTTAACTGGTTTATTTTGTATTTATTTGCAGTGAACGGAGACACTGGAGCAATGGGTAAGTGGATGTTACTTATCATTGTTCGTTATTTATTCAGAAAAGCCTCGATGGGCTTCAGTAAATCTCTTCAGGAATGTCCTGGTTAGTTTTGCTCGTTCCGATTTTGCCAGTAGGAGGAAACTATAGTTCCGAGAGAAACCCCACGTTTACAAGCATCTTCAGGCTACATCATCAACGCCTGATGATGCCTCCAAACGTGGCAGGCGAAACGTCGCCAGGGAGAAACGCAGAGCGCTCAGTGACACGGCTATTCCGAAATAACAGCTTTGAAGAGCAGCCGTCGCTTTTACCTGACCGAACCGAAAACTACTTTCTAGTTGTAACATCGGTTGCGAAAGCCTTCAAATTAAATCCAATTCCACCCTATTTGCAGGAGACGTGTCTCGGCTGATGGTGCAGCAGATGACGCTCTTCAACGAGGTGTTGAGAGAGCTCAGAGATGACATCCGGCAGCAGGTAACGTGACGCTCCTCATTCAATCTTCTGGCTTCGATTCCCAGCTCGGGTGCCGTTCTTTGTGGCGTTTGCCTGTTCTTGCCATGTCCGCGTGGGTTTTTATACGTGTACTCCGGTTTCCTCCCACTGCCCAAAGACATGCTGCCCAGGTTAATTGTTCCAACTAAGTTGCTCCCCGGTGCTCTGAGATGTTGTAACTCGCGTTACTACTCCCCTATGGTTAATTGGCCTGCTGCCTAAATTGCCCCCGGTACCCTGTGATGGACTGGCGTCCTATCCTGGGTATAGCCCTGCCTTGCGCCCTGTGTCCGCCAGGATAGGCTCCGGCTCACCGCGACCCTGTACAGGGTTAAGCGGTTTCTGACAATGGATGGATGGGTCTCGCCATCTCGTGTTCCGTCTTGTTTGGAGAGTAGCGGTGCAAGTGGTTAGCTCGGTGCACTGTTCGTTTCTGTGCTACAGAAGCGTGAGAGATGGTGGTGGCTTGCACTGGTCATGGCTGATGATAGTAATGCTATCGTTTTGTATCCGTGGCTTTGTGAACCCTCTTTTTCAGGTGAAAGAAACTTCGATGCTCCGAAACGCGGTTCTGGAATGTCAAGCCTGTGGTACGATCATGTTTATAAAACCTCTCTTGTCAAACCGTGAGGTTTAGAAGAGACAAAAGCCACAGGGGTTTTTCTGTTCGAACGAAATCCAAGGTCACCGCCGGTGGCATTGAGCTAGTGGTGGGGATTCCACGTTACTAGGGCAGGTCCCAGCCTTCCCATAAAGACGCATTCCATATCATCTTCATGAGAGTCATCCAGCCTCTACTGGCTGCATTACAGACAGAGCTGATGCATCAATATTTTCAGCGTTAGTTGGAAAGCCGTTAGTGAAACACACGTGAACTACACCTGGGCCGCACGGCACCGCTGATGTTGTTGGATCGTCTTTACAACGGTTACGTGCCACAACTGCATTACAGATGAACGGACAGTCGAACAGACACGTGGACAGGCTGACAGACAGAGCTAGGGCTACTGCATAGACACGGTGCTCGTGCACAGACGCACATAGCTGACACACAGACAGAAGGGGGGTGGCACACCAGCCACACAGGGCTGGCGCACGTACACAAAGGGCCGGCAGACAGACACACACACGCACAGAAACGTGATTCCATCCCCCCCACTTTTTCCTGCAACACCCGCGGCTGCGACGCGCGTGCTCGTGTCTCACGGCATCACCGCTCGTGTCGCCTCGCCTCCCCCCCACCGCGGCCCCCTCCAGGCTTCGACGACGGCCCCCGCGTGCCCCCCACCAGGAAGCCCGGCTGTGACCCCAACCCGTGCTCCGTGGGCGTCGAGTGCAAGGAGACGGCCGAGGGCTTCGAGTGCGGCCAGTGTCCCGACGGATTCGTGGGCAACGGGACGCACTGCGAGGACATCGACGAGGCAAGGCGGCAGGCGGGTCGTAGGGGTGGCGGGACGCGCACGGGGCGGACTTTGCAAGCCGAGGGCGAAAGGCGCCTTCCATCCATCCATCCATTTTCAGAAACCGCTTAATCCTGTACAGGGTCGCGGTGAGCCGGAGGCCCATTCCGGCAGACACGGGGCGCAAGGCAGCGGTATACCGAGGATGGGACGCCAGTCCATCGCAGGGCACCTGGGGGGCTTTTCATGGCTCGACACAGATATCCAAAAGAGCGGCATTCAAGTGCTATTTTTACACATCGAGCCATGAAAACCTTACACCGATGAATTGTCCGTGGCTGACACTGACGAAGTCACCCCCCCCCGTGCGATCCGACAGTGCAAGGCGTCGAACCCGTGCTTCAGAGGTTCACGGTGCCTCAACTCGGCGCCCGGATTCATGTGCGAGCCGTGCCCGCCCGGCTTCACGGGCGACCTCATCCAGGGCATCGGCCTGGATCAGGCCTCCACCAACAAACAGGTGAGTGGGCGGCAGCGCCTG
>JAZEWU010000040.1:3546892-3562668 GCA_036362915.1 Geotria australis
TGTCTTTGGACGGTGGGAGGAAACCGGAGTGCCCGGCGAAAACCCACGCGGGACACGGGGAGAACATGCAAACTCCGCACAGAAAGAAAGGCCTCCGAGCCGAGATTCGAACCCGGGGGCTTCTTGCTGTGAGGCGGAAGCGCTACCCACTACGCCACCGTGCCGCCCCCCCAAAGTTTGTATTATAATAATTATAATTATTATAATTATAATTATTATAATACAAAATTACTCGGATGAAAAAATAATACTTACGGTGTCCGCTTGTGACGCGCCCGCGATGATTCGCCGCGGATCGTGCCGCGACACGCCGCGTGGCCGAGAAGGAAGTGGCGCGTGGGGCACCTTGCCGCGGGGAGGTTATCGGAGCACGTGGCGGGTTGCCACGGCTGGGCCGCGCGGCGATGTGTCGTGCAGGAGCAAGGCGCTCGGCAGCTCGCCGTAGGTTACCGCCGCGTCGCAAGTAAAGACTTGAGCCCTTAACGCCGGGGTCTGAGAGGAACGGCATTTCGATCCTCTGTATGTCCTGTACGTATGGTAAGAGTTAACAAATAAAGTTGAATTGAATTGAATTTCACCGCTCGATTTGAGTTGGGACTTAGTACAATTAGCGACCCCCACCCCACCTCTCTCCGTGTAGCCCAGTGATTGTTCACGTGGGGTGCACGCACCCTCTGGGGGTGCGAGACATGCCAGATTTTTGGATTATATTATATATGTATTGGGCGGCACCGTGGCGCGGCGAGTAGCGCTGCCGCCTCACAGCGAGAAAGTCCCGGATTCGAATCCCGGCTCGGGTGCTTTTCTGTGTGAAATGTCCACGTTCTCCCTGTGTCCGCGTGGGTTTTCAGCGGGCACTCTGGTTTCCTCCCACAGTCCAAAGACATGCTGCTGCATAGGTTAATTGGCCTGCCCCCTAAATTTCCCCGGTGCCCTGTGATGGGCTGACGTCCCATAATAGTTATAGCCCTGCCTTGTGCCCTGTGTCTGCCGGGATGGGCTCCGGCTCACCGCGACCCTGTACAGGATTAAACGGTTTCTGACAATGGATGGATGAGTTACCTTCTCACGACGTGCCGCCCTGTGCTCGTGCAGGGCATGGAGATCGTGCAGACCATGAACAGCGACCCGGGTCTGGCAGTAGGTAAGTGATGCACAGAGTCCAAGTGAGTTCCTGGTTTAAACGGCCATCAAGGCAGTGCTCATCTCCTGTTTAGAGCCTTGAGCCTTGCAATCTAGTATGCAGGTGAACGAAGGCAAATGCCTCTGTTGCGTAATTCACGACACCACATTTACCAGCTGTGACCACACTCAAAGGAGGATTTACGAACTCGAAACTGCATCAAATTAATCCCTCCTTCCCATCAACAGCAACACCTGTGACCACAGTAAGGGGGTCCCGGTGGGTGTGGCAGATCCTTGGGTAAATATTCACGGTTGGGATAATTGTCACGGTTGAACAAACAACACGAGAGTCCCAATTTATCTGTCTCGGGCCGGGCGTCTTCCACTGGTGCTCCACGAGCCAGATGTGGCCTGCGAAGCCTCTATGAGTGTCCCGCCCAGAGATAATGAGATACAGATTAGTGAGATGAAAGAGAAATAAATAAGTACATAAAATAAGCGGGCTTTTGTGGTTGCTTGTCCGTTGTTTTGGAACTGCCTACCTCGTGGGGTCTCAGTCTCTGCCTGTCTTCCGTAGTCGACTTAAAACCCACCGGTTTATTATCGTCTATACTGTGATATGTGAGCTGATTGTGAACAGCGCCATTGCAGAGCAATGCTCATTCGGTATTTTATAATTACACTCGTTTCACAGAAGGAAAGTCTTGCCCATGGCAGTTCGATATCTGCCTTGGGCACCTTTCTGTGTGGAGTTTGTGTGTTCTCCCCTGTTCTGCGTGGGTTTCCTCCGGGTTCTCCGGTCTACTCCCACAACTTCAAAAAAACACACCCATTAATTAGTTGGCCGATAACATAATATATATGAAGCAGTGTGTGGCAATACGGCGCCGGCAAACCGCCTGGCTGTCTCCTCCGCCTCTCTGCGCTTCCTCGCTCCTGAGTCCTTCTCTCGTCGAATGAATATCTTCGACGTTGAATGAATATGTGCCACGCGTTCTAAATGTAAAATTATTGTTTATTGTTAGTTGTGGCCTAACCTCCATCTCCCCGTCTCCGGCGCCGCGGCCAGGCTACATCGCGTTCAACGGCGTCGACTTCGAGGGCACGTTCCATGTGAACACCATCACGGACGACGATTACGCCGGCTTCATCTTCGGATACCAGGACAGCGCCAGCTTCTACGTCGTCATGTGGAAGCAGACGGAGCAGACCTACTGGCAGGCCACGCCGTTCCGCGCCGTCGCTGAGCCGGGACTGCAGCTCAAGGTGAGCGCGCTGGACTCCTCGGCGAGACCGTTCCGGACGAATTATAATATTAGGCACCGGTGTAGGTTTTCACGGCTCGATTCGTGATGGTTGCTCTTCGAAGCTGTTCTTTCGGGATTGGGTTAGGGTTCTTTCGCGATAGCCGTGTCGAGTGCTTTCCCTCGAGGCGTTTCGTCTCCCGACGTCGGAGGCCTCCGATTTGGGACGGCGGAACGCCGCGAGCTTCCAGCGTGGGAGGCGTAACGTCATGACGGAGAGAGGGAGACTACTATCCTGGCCTCTGGAGTTTTCGCCTGGTTCAGCACAGGAAACTACAGGGTTTTTCCCAAAAGGATCCTGCAGTTTAAATTGCCCGTATAGTTTAAACTTTTTCGTGAACACCTTGTATCAACTAAACGCTAAACTCTGCCGCGTCAGCTCAGCCAAACGCAGTGCCAGCTGCCGTCTGCACACGCATCAGCATTGGGGTGAAAACAAGGCTGACCGGGCGTGGCACCGGCCAGACCACCCCGAGGGTGCTCCGCTCCGGCCTTGACGGTTTCTCGCCGACGCCGCTCACCCCAGCACCCTGCGCTAGGCCGCACGGGGGTGAGGTGCGGAGCGGATGACCGTTCTGTTTGTCGCCGCGCAGGCCGTGAAGTCGAGTTCGGGCCCCGGCGAGCGGCTGCGGAACGCGCTGTGGAACACGGGAGACACGGACGACCAGGTGAAGCTGCTGTGGAAGGACCCGCGAAACGTCGGCTGGAAGGACAAGACGTCGTACCGCTGGCACCTCATGCACCGCCCGCAGGTCGGATACATCAGGTGAGGTCGAAATTGTAATTTACATTTCTGCCGGGCTGCATTCGCGGATCTTGATCTGTGTTTGAAAATGTTCACTTGGTGGTTTGCTCTCGATGTGCAATAAGCTCTCCGTATTTTTTTTTTCCCCGTCGCAATGTTTAACCGTTTTAAATTTTTAACTATGATGATTGCTCTTCAGAGCGACATTTCGCCTCCCACATTTGAAGCATGTATACGTCTGGTGATGCTTCCAACGCGGGAGGCGAAACGTCGCGAGGGACAGAGGGAGATCGCTCGACACGGCTAGCCCGAAATAACAGCTCTGAAGAGCAGCCACCAAAGCATTCCTTGTTCCGATAAGCGTGAGACGAGCGGTGGCACCAATCGCGATGCCGGCACTGACAGCGCCGCGTCTCTCCCCCCCGGTTTCCCACCCACAGGGTCAAACTGTTTGAGGGGGTGACGCAAGTGGCCGACTCGGGGGTCATCATCGACACGACGATGCGGGGCGGACGCCTAGGGGTCTTCTGCTTCTCGCAGGAGAACATCATCTGGTCCAACCTGCGCTACCGCTGCAACGGTGAGTCTCGCGCGGAGTGGGGGCCGGAGATGCCGCGCGTGGCACAGCGACGTCACGACACATGGCACAGCAAGGGCACGGCGAGATCACAACAGTGGCACGGACAGGCGCGTCGCAGCCGCGGGTGTTGCAGGAAAAAGAGGGGGGGATGGAATCGTGTTTCTGTGAAAGTGCGGGTGTCGCAGCGCACCCGCGGCTGCGACGCGCCTGGGCACAGAGAGCTTACAATTGTAATGTTGTAACTGTTTAAGGCGGCACAGTGAGCTTACAACAGTGGAACAGCGAGCTCACAATAGTGGGACGCACAGATACCGGCAGTCTGCCTGTCTGGCCTGCCTGTGTGCTGTGAAGAAGGGCCATTGCCTGAGACATGCTGCTGCATAGGTTAATTGGCCTGCGGATTAAATTGCCCCCCGGTGCCCTGTGATGGACTGGCGTCTAATCCTGGGTATAGCACTGCTTTGCGCCCTGTGTCTGCCGAGATAGGCTCTGGCTCACCGCAGCCCTGTAGAGGATTAAGCGGTTTATGATAATGGATAGATGGATAGGTCATCTCTTTTATACTTTATTTTCCTTTTAAGGCCACAGTGTTATTGACGGACGTGTAGAGTTTCACCATTAATTCTGCTTGTGCACCGCTGCCAACACAATAGCAGCAACATCGAAAAATGGTTTGTGTTGTGACGGGAGTAGATGCGACTAGAATGGGATCTTACAGCAGTGAGACACACAGATCTATCACGAGAGTACACGGGAATGCAACATGGTTCTAGTAACTTGATTTATTATTAATCGTTTAGTGTATTGCTTGGCATGCACTCAGTTGCCCTACTACGACGTATCTCACTCACCGTTTCTAACAGTGAATATTTCACGGTTATTAAAAATGCCAATTCAAAACAATCTGTCCGACTCTTTCCTTCATGTCCCATCTTCCAGGAAACCCCGTTTTACAAAGGCCATTATCAAAACCAAAAGGGCACACGCACACACGCACACACACGCCCTTCTTGTAGCTAAAGATTTTAATTTAATTTCTGAATATCCTCCCATTGTGGTTCACAACACCGCGTCGACCTAACCGTCCGATTTTTGTCATTAACGCTGACGCCGGCAGTTATCTGCAGATAACACGCCGCTCTAAATTCTTTTGAAATGTTCATTTCTCTCTCTCATCCTTTTTTTTCACTTTTTGTTCCAACAGATACAATCCCGTCGGACTTTGTGTCTTATCGAGCGCAGCAGGGAAGGGCCAAGCTTTAGAGAACCGTTCTCTCCGGCGTTCGATCCTACTATCGCCCAACTCCACGACCGGTCATCGTAAGAGGACAGCGTCTAGCAGCGGCATGCACCGCACCACCACACTCCCACCGCGCTCTCGCCTAACCGGGAGCTGCGACTGAGAGGGGGATCACTCGTCGAAAGTTTTGGAAGTGACCCGCTCTGTGTGAATGTAATATGAAAGTCTGTGCAGTCTTTAAAATATCAAGAGGTCGTCCCAGCTCGGTTGACCGCTCATCTCCATCGATCCAGCAGTCGTGGAAATTCCACGTTCTTGTGGCAGAGGGCATTGTGTTAAAAGGACAGCTACTATCGGAACCACAGTGTCTGAATTCTGAAAATGTACGTTCAAATGCATCCCATAGCTTGTGCCAGGGATGGATGGGCTCCCACCATAGGAATGTTGAATTTCCACGAATGTTTCAGGCCACCGAATTGAGTTCAGCCCAACGTTCACGTGAGGAGGGAGATAACTGTGGCTTTGTGTGCCAAATTAAATTCCGTGTAACTTTTTGTCAATTCGTGCTCATCAGCCAAACCCACGATGGTTTGACATGACACGCGCGCACGCACGTAAAACGTCGCACCGAGCGTCGTGTTTAATCGAAGGGCAGAACTGAGGCAGTCGTCCACTCTGGGATCGGCGCAGGAAAGGGCAGGGAAAATTTTAATCTAGCGCACGTACGGGAAAAAACACGTTTTTCATTCTATTTTCCGCCCGGTCCAAGGTCTCCGGGGAAAAAAAAAAATCGGTCTCCGAGCACAAGTTTAAAGATAGCGGTCGTGTTATCAGAGCAAGCCTGGGAAGCTGCCTGCAAGCAGCTGATTGAGTTATAAAATATCCGTGGCCGGCGTCTCGTGCCGCGTAATCGCGTTCCGTGAGCCCATCAATTAGGCGCCCGTAGTCTCGCTGCGTAGGTTTCCGCGGCCGTGCTGCTGTGTCGAGTTCCGGCGTGTTTCCGCGTGTGCGCCGTTTCGCCCCGCGCGCTGGTGGCCTCTTTTTTCGGTTCGCTTCACGCGAAGCAGGCCTCAGAGCTGGTGGAGCCGAAACGTCGGAACGTCAGTTCGGCTTCCAGAAGAAGCTCCCGGCACGCGTAACGTCGTACATCGCGTTGAACGACACGCGGCACAGGCCGAAGACGCGTCGGAGAGGCCGTACGCGCTGTAGTTATTAATTTGCACAGGCTTTGACCCGTTAATATAATGTGTGTGCAGAGTCATAGTTGGCTACTGCTAGCCTCATAGGTTTGTTTACCTGTACTGTAGTTGCTTGTTACACGGCGTACTGTTAGATTTCGTACTAAATTCACGTTTAGTTCGCAGAGATGGGAAATATTGTTTTTTTGCCTGTAGGGACGCCACGCCATTCTGTGTTCATTGTGACAATAATAGTGTGTCTATCACCTATGATATTTGTATACTTTGCTGCTGGTAAAACGAGGCTGACTAGCTGTTGTGTTTTCAATGTGGCTCTGTTGTCCTTACATCGCATACTGATGGAGCGTTCACCAACATTGCCGACCCACACCGTGTACAAAACACGCAAGGACCCCCAAGGCGTCGACAGATCCCAAAATATTACTCGTAATCCTGTACAGGGTTGCGGTGAGTCGGAGCGTATCCCGGCCGACACAGGGCAGGGCTATACCCAGGCTGGAACGCCAGTTCATCACAGGGCACCGGGGGCAATTTAGTCTGCCGGCCAATTAACGGATGCAGCAGCATGTCTTTGGACCGTAGGAGGAAACCGGAGTGCCCGGCGAAAACCCACGCGGTCGCGACAAGCAACATGCAAACTCCACACAGAAAGGCACCTGAGCCGGGATTCGAACTCGGACTCCTCTTGCTGTGAGGTGGCAGCGCTATCCACCGCGCCACCGTGAAAACCTACATCAGTTAATCCTCCAGCAGGGATTGTGTTGGAAACTCATCGCAGAATGATGCAACAGCTGCTTCAAATCGAACCTTTAATATTCTGTAGTTTACACGTTATTGTACAAAACGAAAGCCTCGCTCCGTCGTATACAGTTGCAGTGGTCATTCGCGTTTCGGGCCAAACAAGTCCTGAACGGCCCGACCCGCGAGCGCAGCTGTGTGGAGACTGTGTGTGGCCGGTGAGAAGCAGCAAAAACAGCGACACGGACGCGATGCGTGGAATGCACAAGCGCCCGAGTTCAGAATAACAGCCCGTTGTGAGAGAGCGGCGCCGACAGTTAGCATGCCGCGTGGAACAAGTTGAACGGTGTCCCAGCAATTTGCGGAGACTTTTGTAAAAAAACAAAAAACCGCCCAAGTCTTGTTTGGAAGGATGGGGGTTGGTTGACTACACAGGGTGTCTATACATATATCTGACCCATTCAAAAATAATAATGACTTCAAGAAATTGTGTCGATAGAACACTCCGGTTTTATATATCTTCATGAACAACTCGTAATGTTGTTTTCTTGTCCGAGTAGAACAGTGGTTCTTAACCTTTGGTGCAGCCTGCACCCCTTTGGTTCTAAAAATGTCTTCTCGCCCCCCTTGTTAATTAAAGGATATATAATTCAATACGGGGCGGCACGGTGGCGCGGTGAGTAGTGCTGCCGCCTCACAGCAAGAAGGACCCAGGTTCGAATCCCGGCTCGGGTGCCTTTCTGTCTGAAGGTTGCACGTTTTCCCCGTGTCCGCGTGGGTTTACACCGTGCACTCCGGTTTCCTCCCACAGTCCAAAAGGGATGTTGCTGCAAATGTTAATTAGTCTGCCGACTAAATTGCCCCGGGTGCCCTGTGATTGACTGGCTTTAGCCCTGCCTCGCACCCTATGTCTGCCGGGATAGGCTCGTGTACCCCAGGTGCGCGTGTACCCCAGGTTAAGAACCACTGGAGTGGAGTTTCCCACATGTGACACCGTTTGCTACCCTGAGAATGTCCAGGCAACGCGTCGTTTCCCTCCAGGTGTCGTTCATCATCTCCATGAGTCACAAGAAGAATAACAAAACACTTCACGGGTTGTCAAATTTATTATTTTTGAAGTTGGCAAGTTTCAAAATGAAAAGCACCTGGTTGTATTGATGCGGGATGTCCTTGCTCCGATGTGTGAAACAAACTCTCTGAAGAGCTGCTCTTTCGGGTATATCCATATCGAGCGTTCCTCCTCTCTCACTCTCTCTCTGTCGCAGGAAACTTGGTTCTCAAGTGCGGGCTGAAAGCCGATTGTCGCCAAGGTTCGCTGGAGAGGAAACGGTTTAAATTTTTCGCTGGCGGCCACGGTCACGCTCCACCGCTGCTTGCGGACAACCACCTTGATGCTGCGGCACGCTGAGCATCACCCGCATTGCGTAGGGCCTCTGGGCGCGCATAGTTACAGGTTTTCTTTTGGGTTCTTTTTTATTAAAACGTAATTAATCAAAAGACTAAAGCTCCCCGCTGGCGGTGGGAGGAGCGGGTTTCTGGAAAGCTGGTTGCGCGGCGGAGTTTTCAGCTCAAGAGTTTTGCGATTCGGTGAGGCTCTTCTGCGTGAATATAATCGTCGGTCGATTTCATCTCATTGTCGGAAACCACTTTATCCCGTACAGGGTTGCGGTGAGACGGATCCTATCCTGGAAGACACAGGGCCGCAAGGCAGGGCTATACCTAGGATGGGACGCCAGTCCATCACCGGGCACCGGGGACAATTTAGTCAGCAGGCTAATTTACATAAGCAGCAGCATGTCTTTGAACTGAGGGAGGAAACCGGAGTGCCCGGCAAAAAACCACGCGGACACGGGGAGAACATGCAAACTCCACACAGAAAGGCACCGGAGCTCCGCATGGGGATGCTTGGCCAATTTTAATCCAACCGTAAATATGGGAGAAATTCAGTGTGCCCAAAGAGGAAACCGGAGGAAACCCACACAGAACTGGGGGAGAACACAAAAATGCCACACAGAAAAGCGCCCGAGGCGGAAATCGAACTGCCTCAGGGTGGACTTTTTTTGTGAGGCGCAAATGTTACCAGTGCGCCACCCTGTACCTATGATTATGACCCTAATGGCATTTAAAGCACAAGTGTCTCTGGGTGATGGTCGTTTCCATTGGCAGGCCCAGAGCCTCAAGTGATAAATCCCACATTCATTCCTATTCCGGAAGCTTCAAGTATAACCTGGCAAAAGCAAATCACACGACTGACAGAGTCTTGGGAACCCTTTCTCCAGCAATGGATTGACAAACGGCTGCACGTAATGATGGAGGTTTTCACGGCTCGATGTGTGATAATTGCTCTTCATAGCTGTTCTTTCGGGATAGCTATTCACTCGACACGGCTGTCCCGAGAGAACAGCTATTGACAGCATTTATCAACGGGCTGTACATTATAGTATTGACATTACAGTAGCATCGCTATCACTATAGAAACCAGTAAATATTTTACCAGGAAAATCTGTTAACCGTAACGTCCTCAAAGTGTGTCGAACAAGTAACCACTGGGTTCAGCAGTATAATTTCCACGTTCCCATGGCAGGGGCTAATCTATGTGTCGGGTGCATAGAGTGCAGGGGGGGGCGTTTACAAAACCTGTTCCACTGCTGCCGCGCCGGGAGATTGAATATAACCAGGCTCCGCTGGATTGCAAGTCCAGGACACTCACCATTGCACCGCGTGGGTTGGTAGATCTTTGAAAAAGAAAAAGCCATTGCATATCCAAGGTTAGCAAAGCAGTGCCACACGGAAGGGCGTTTCCTGGACATTTCAACAGTGGAACAATACTGCCTGCTATGATTAAGGTTGTCGGGTTATTATTTCTGTCTCTCTGTGTGTCGTTCTCTGCCCCTCTCGCTGGCGAGCGCTTTCACCGTTAGCCATGCCGCGTGTCTCGACTCGCACGCGACCGATGAAAGCATGTGGGTCGTCGAGTGACAAAGGCAGCGTAAACTGTCACTGCTCAAGCCCTCCACCGCCTCCTTCGCCTCGACTTACCCCCCTCTGCAGAGCAGCGCGCTATTCATTAATGACTCATCGAATCTGAGAATCTTTGCTTCTCTCTGTCCGTGGATTGAGAGGTGATTCGAGGCTGCTGCACCTGTCTCGCGAGCGTGTGTTTTTCTTGCAGCTGCCGCATCAGGGATAAAGTGGCCAGGTAAGGCGCATTTGCTTTGATTACGCTTCGACACGGTGATCCACTTGTAGAGGAACCCCACTCGATTTATTTTTTTTGCTATTTCTCACCGGCGGATGTTTCTTTGCACTTTGCCTTGACTCCGATCGCTCAATTGGGAGACAGTCGGAGGTAATTTTTTAGAACTGTGACTGCGATAATGCGTCACTGCTCTTAAGAAACACATGCTTTGGTGAAATATGGTACAGCGTGATCCAATTATAGATGCTCTACTGGTTTTTCAACTTTTTTCCTCAACGGTTGATTGAAGATTGGGAAAGCGACGGCTCGCATGGGCGGCGCGGTGAGTAGCGCTGTCGCCTCACAGCAAGAGTTCCCGGGTTCGAATCCCGGCTCCGATTCCCGGCTCGGGGGCCTTTCCGTGTGGAGTTTGCATGTTCTCACCCGTGTCTGCGTGGATTTTCGCCCAGAACTCTGGTTATCTTCTACTATCCAAAGACATGCTGCTGCATAGGCTAATTTACCTGCGGACTAAATTGGACTGGCGTCCTATCCTGGGTATAGCCCTGACTTGCGCCCTGTGTCTGCCGGGATAGGCTCTGACGCACCGCAACCCTGTATAGGAATTAAGCGGTTTCTGACAATGGATGGATGGACGGCTCCCATATTGTACTCAGAGGACAGTTATCAAATACTGAATAAGGTGGATTGCGATTGGGGGGAGACGTGTAAGAGGCTTTGAAACAAGTTATGATTTTCTCTAACCATTTATTCCTGATATTTCAGTGAGGTATCTATAAATGGATCACTGTAATCTCACGTGTGATACTAAACTAATACGGGACTCGAACTTGCAATGCCGAGGCGTTCATATGCCATGCTAACACAACACATGTTACTAGCACAACACATGTTAAAACAGAACACGTGCTAAACAAGGCATGGACTTTCTTGGGCTCAATTTGCAATATTTAACTCGGTGCTAGGGAATACCGGGAAAGCCGTACATAATATACCCACGTTGGTGCAGATGCATAGACGAGCGGTGTAATCATCATCATTGTCATAAACCGCTTAATCCTGTACAGGGTCGCGGTGAGACGGAGCCTATCCCGGCAGACACGGGGCACAAGGCAGGGCTATACCAAGGATGGGACGCCAGTCCATCACAGGCCACCGGGGGCAATTTAGTCCGATGTCTTTGCGATGATATGCGTTTGCTTTGTTACGCGCGACTGGAATTTCATGAGCAATTGAATTTCATGGGTACGTTTACGAACGTGTGTAATGTATTCTTCTTTGCGATTCTTCGAAGCACGATGGTCAGCTTCTGGACATCGTTGTTTTCAGCTCGGCTTCGAAGTGTTTGGTAGAATTCGCAGGCAACACCAAGTATTACCTGAAAGGGATCGCGACGTGAACGCTTCTACCTTGACCCCCTGTAATGTAATGATTCTTCTTCTTTGCGATTCTTCGAAACACGATGTAATGATTGCAAACGAATCACACCTGTGCTTTGCAGAGATCTAAACAATAGAGCTATTATTGTGCTGTTTAAATCCGCTTAATCCATCAATCCCTCTGAAGTAAAACTTACATCTGTGGCCAGTCGGACAAACTAATTGATGTACTGATGTAGGCTTTAACGACTCGGTTATATAAGAATTGCTCTACGTTGCTGCTCTTTCGGGATAGCCGTGTCGAGTGTTTCTTCTCTCTCCTTCGCGACGTTTCGCCTCCAACGTTGGAAGCATCATCAGGCGTTGGTGATTCGTCGCGAGGGAGAGAGCGAGATCGCTCGACACGGCAATCCCGAAAGAACAGCTCTGAAGAGCAACCATCACCCGTATATTGCCAAAAGGTCCCCAATAGTTATAACTTCGTTTTAACATGTATAAGTAAATGTTTACCGTAATACAAAGTAACATGTACAAATTGAATGTCATGAAAAAAAGCAGAATATTTCATTAATTGGCTTTAAAGATCTTAATATATAGATGAACACAAGAGCCTGGTTAATTGTTGAGTGCCGTGCGTTACAATTATTATTATTATCACGTCAATGCCAACATCTCCCATTGGCAATTGTGGAATGTAATTATACCATGTTGCGTAACCGCAATATACAGTGTCAATATTGGCTCCGACGCTTAAACTTGTACTGAGTGGCGATCATGTAGCGGGCTTCACGTATCAATTGATATGTTCTGGAATGCGGCTCGGCTGGCTTACAACAGGGATTATCGGCATAAGGCACTACCACTAGATCCATCCATCCATTGCCAGAAAACGCTTAATTCTGTATAGGGTCGCGGTGAGCTGGAGCCTATCCCGGCAGACGCAGAGCGCAAGGCAGGGGAACACCGAGGATGGGACGCCAGTCCATCGCAGGGCGCCTGGGGAAATGTAGTCAGTACGCCAATTAACCTGGCAGCATCTCTTTGGACGGTGGGAGGAAACCGGAGTGCCCGGCGAAAACCCACGCAGACACGGGGAGAACATGCAAACTCCACACAGAAAGGCCCCCGAGCTCCGCGCCTCCAAACCAACGGGTGCAACGCGCCCGGAGAAAATGCGCGCGTTACAAAAGCAGATCGAGCGCTTTGTCAGCGTGTACTCCTGACGAGGCTCACGGTGGTCCGCACCGTGCCCCGGCCCCCCACCACACAGGGAGCTATGAGCGGTGTCGTCCACGATGACACCGCACCCCGGCCGACCGTCTCCCCTGCTCAGCGGCGACTGCAAAACCAGCGTCCGGGCGATGGTCATCCTCGTCCTCATCGTCGCCATCATCAGCTGCTGCTGCCCTCTGACCTCCCTCGCTGGACATCCCAGCGGTAAGGCACCGTTGATGTTGTTATTATTGGTGTAAGCAGAGTACCCGCTCTACGGGCGATCTCGTTCCAAGCGCGTGACACTTACTTCCGACGTCGGGATGAAGGCGGAAGAGTGGCTTAACAGCGTCGAATTTAAAGGTGAAATTAGTGGTAAAGTTTCCGAAGGAGTGCATCATGATCTGTGTATTGTGCACTATTGGGCGGCAGGGTGGCGCAGTGGTAACAACTGCGCCTCACAGACAGAATGGTCTTGCCCGAGACGGTTCGAGTTTGTGTGTTCTCCCCCTGTTCTGCGTGGGCTTTCTCCGGTTTCCTTCCACAACTTAAAAAAAAAACAACTCATGAATGAATTGGCCTATAACATCATAATATATATGACGCAGTGTGTGGCAATATGTTGGCGCCGGCAAACCGCCTGGCTGCATCCTCCGCCTCTCTGCGGTTTCCTCACGCCTCCGAGTCGTCCTCTCTTCGAATTAATACCTTTGAAATTGAATGAATATGTGCGGGTTATAAATATAGTTTGCTATTATTCTACTTCGTCAAAGTGTCACATATGTTCATTTTTAAGATTTAATGCGAAACGCCAGTAATCTTGACAATAATCTCTGGCAGTATATGTTAACGTATTGTCAGTGTAACTTTGCGGTGTCAAAATGTGGTTTTCCTTGCGATAGAGGCCTGCGGCCTGTTGGTGGAAGAACCTTTCTGGCACGTGACCCTTAACTGCATGCCTAAATAATGTATTTCTCGGGGCATTTTGTTTGTTTTTCTGCCAAATGCTGTCAGAAACTTCTGTCTTTCTGCCAGGACAGAAATGAGCGACGTGTTATTCCAAGGTGGTGGGAGGAAGGGTAGCGCAGCGGTTTTGCACACAACGCTAAGAACCCAGTGGCCCGAGTTCATTTCCCAGCCACGGCAAACCCACGTTGCCTGAAAATGCCTCCAACGCAGGGAGAGAGACGTCGCGAATGAGAGGAGAAAAACGCTCGCCACGATCAACCGAAAAGAACAGCTCTTAAGAGAAAATGTCGCTCGTCGAGCCGTGATAACCGACATCAATACAATATCCATCCATTGTCAGAAATCGCTTAATACTGTACAGGGTTTCGGTGAGCCGGAGCCTATCCCGGCAGACACAGGGCGCAAGGCAGGGCTATACCCATGACAGGACGCCAGTCCATCACAGGGCACCGGGGGAAATTTAGTCCGCAGGCGAATTAACCAACGCAGCAGCATGTCTTTGGATTGTGGGAGGAAACCGGAGTGCCGGTCGAAAACCCACGCGGACATGGCGAGAACATGCAAACTCCACGCAGAAAGGCACCCGAGCAGGGGACTCCAACCTCGGGGACCTTCTTGATGCGAGGCGGCAGCGCTACTCACTGCCACCGTGCTGCCCATCAATACAATATATACGTTTTTAAAACTGCCCCCTCTAGGTAAACTCAGCCTGAAATTAGTATTTGCTGGTGTGTTGTGTAAGCATCAGCTTACACGGTCAGTCCTTGAACTTAACGCTGGCACTCCACCCCATCGCTTGCCACGCCAACCTCAATGGGTGGCAAACTGACTGCAATTTCCCTGACAATCTGTTAGTCTAAATGCGGGGGGGGGATTGTACATGTGGCCGACACTCTGCATAGCCCAGCCAAGAGCTAGATTAAGGAAGTCTACAATAACATTCAAAGTTATATTTTATTGCCAAATTATACCATCGACCGCGCTTGATGAAATATTCCGTGTGTAACCTTCGCTAGCAGGGAAATTACTTATTTTACATAGCTGCTAGAACAACAACGGTGTCATTGAATTCGCCCCTCGAGAGGAGCCAAGTACGAAACCAGGCGCTCCCGCATCGAGAGCCGGGAAAAACGACGTTATCACAATCAAAACATTGTGCCGAGCACTTACGCACACGTAATCGCCCTCCCTCCCTGAGCCCATAACTCAGGCGCGGGCAAAAGTGGGGCTTCGGATTTCACATCCGTTCGCGTTGTGAGTGGTTTTTCTATCGGAGACGCAAAGCCCTCGCAGGCACCGTGGGCCACGTGTCACTTTCAACAGGTGACCTCGACTCGTTTAGAGGCCGCGCGTCTGTCAAGCGGTGGGGATAGCGAGCCGTGCAGGGATAAAGACCCCCTTTACAGTCTGTGAGGGTCTATACGGGGGGATCGTTTTGTCTTCTGGGAATAACGATTTAAGCAGGCCGCTGGTGGATATGTGTCACTCGCCACGCGCTGGGCACAGCGTCTCAACGTTCACCGATCATTGTCAGTGTGTGACCTCGGCTCAGGAGCCAACATCACTCGGTCATGTAATAAAGAGAAAGCGTTGCATTTTGCCAACACTTGGCGAACGCTTGTAAAACTGATTGGCCCACAGCACGTCTCTGGTGCGGGACGATCAGTTTCAAGGACAATGCGTACGTTGATGGTTGCTCATCAGTGCTGTTCTTTCGGGATAGCCGTGTCGAGCGATCTCCCTCGCGACGTTTCGCCTAGCACGCTGGAAGCATCATCAGTCGTGGGAGGGAAAACGTCGCGAGGTAGAGAGAGGGATCGCTCGACACGGCTAGCCCGGAAGAAGAGCCCTGAAGAGCAACCACCATGAATCGAGCCGTGAAAAACCCACATCACTACATAGATATTGGTTTGACATTAAAACTAACTGGGGTGGAACGATGGAACAGTGGTTGGGGCAAGCCGCTATGAAACCAGCCACCCAAGTTCAATTCCTGGCTATGGCTAACATAAGTGCCGAATGGGAGTTAGAACCGTTCCAGGTGATGTGGGACAGACACGATGGGACAGACCACTGAGCTGCGTGT
>JAZEWU010000040.1:3564639-3580562 GCA_036362915.1 Geotria australis
CAAAAGACCTTGCGGAGTTCAATGAAAATGCAAGGGGCTGTGTAAGGAAATGGGAAACTGTAATTTAACATCGCGCTTCGAAGAATCGCAAAGAAGATGTAACCATTACGCTTCGAAGACTCGAAAAGAAGAAGATGTCTAACGCCGCAGGGAAAACACCGCGTTGCTTGTTGCAGTACGGCCGGGGCAAGTGTTTTGCTTGGGAAGAGGCTGATACCGCTGTAATAGCACGCGGCGATAATGCGCCACTCGCATGCGAAGGCGATTCCTGTTTTCACGTCGCGCACTCGATCAGTGTCGCGTGCTAGCCGGCAGGAGGTTGGGGGTTGCGACGTTACGGGGCCGTGCTGCTGCCAATATAACTCCGTACCGAGGGCACCCGGTTCACGAGCTGCAGATACGGGGAATGTGTTCGGGGTTCCAGGCGAGGTCAAAGTGCCAAACGTATTCGCACGCTCGTGTTGGCACCGAACGAGTATTGACGTAATGTACTTTGCTCGAAGGAACAATTTCCTTCTGTTTGGAGAACACGTTGAACGGTAACGTTTGTTTTGCTCCGATTTATCTCGGGACGCGGTTTGACAGTCGGGAGGCACGGTTGGCGCGCTGAGCAGCGCTGCCGCCTCACAGCAAGAAAGTCACGGGTTCGAATATCGGCTACGGGTGCCTTTCTGTGTGGGGTTTGCATGTTTTCCCCGTGTCCGCGTGGGTTTTCGCCGGGCACTCCGGTTTTCTCCCACAATCCAAATACATGCTGCTGCATATGTTAATTGTCCTGCTGACTAAAATTGCCCCCGGTGCCCTGCCTTGCGCCCTGTGCCTGCCGGTATAGGCTCCGGCTCACCGCAACCCTGTACAGGATTAAGGGGTTTCTGACAACGAATACACGAGTGAACGTTGGACAGTCTAATCGCTCGTATAGCGAAATTATTTTCACTAACATTTTTTGTTTCACGTCATTAACAAAGAGTATACTCGGGCATTTTTTAATGATGTGATTGTTGTTCTTACAGGGAAGTAAAGGACACAAGGAAGGCTTCCAGCAGGGGACAGGTGAGCTCCAGCTGTGGAACTGCATCCGAGGTCGTCGTAGTTGTTCGACGACCGGTCGCCGGGGTCAGCGCGAATCTTCACTTAGACGGAAGGCAGCCGTTACATACGTGTACAGCTTGGTCAATCCACTGCTGGATGAGGGCCTCCCCACGCCGTGAGGATTGTGGGGGGTTATATGACCTCACGTTATAACTGCGGGCGGCACGGTGGCGCGCTGAGTAGCGCTGCCGCCTCACAGCAAGAAGGACCCGCGTTGGGATCCCCTGCTCGGGTGCCTTTCTGTGTGGAGTTTGCATGTTCTCCCCGTGTCCGCGTGGGTTTTCGCCGGGCACTCCGCTTTCCTCCCACAGTCCAAAGACATGTTGCTGCATAGGTTAATTAGGCTGCGGACTAAATTGCCGCCGGTGCCCTGCGATGGACTGGCGTCCCATCCTGGGGTATATCCCTGCCTTGCGCCCTGTGTCTGCCGGGATAAGCCTCCGGCTCACTGCAACCCAAGGGTGTGCGAGACCATATTTTGAGAACCAACGGGGAGTTGCAGGCTGCAGTAAACGTTCAGAACAACTGTCTTAGAGACTCGGGTATTGCTGCCGAGGTGTGGCTCGCAGCAAAGACAGGTCATCGTCGCTCCCCGTTATTGTCCGACAGGTTTATCCAGCGAGCGCCAGGAGACGTTGCAAGGCAGCAGGCAAGCCGTGACAAGGCATCGATCTCACCAGGTACAGAGGGCTCCTTCGCCCCACACCCACCGCGCGCGAGTTGAGACCGCGGCCAATCGGGACTCGGCCCCAGGCGCATTGAAAAGTATTTTTCTGCCCTAGATACGTATCGTTTTACACGGGGACCACCTTAGTCAATTACCGGGCCGCGTTTGCAGTGCGGGAGGCCCAGGATAGGGATCAAAAAGGGTGATTAATTAATACTGTACCGATGTAGGTTTTCACGGCTCGATTCATGATGGTTGCTCTTCAGGGCTGTTGGAAGCATCTCCAACGTGGGAGGCGAAACGTCGCGAGGGGGAGAGTGAGATCGCTCGACACGTCTATCCCGAAAGAACAGCTCTGAATAGCAACTATGATTCAGAATACCGGCATTTACGGCAGTCCAAACACATGCTATAATTGCCGAGGTAAATGGACTAACTGCGTAAATTGCCCCCGGTGATCTGCAATGGACTGGCGGCCCATTCCGCGTCTCGCCTTGCCTTGCGCCCTGTATCTGCTGGGATAGGCTCCGAATCACCGCGACCCTACAGGCAGATTTTGCGCGGTACAGGGTATTGGGGCTTAGACTTCCACTGTGGCGAGATCGCTTGTAAGAGGTGGGGAGTGGACAGACTTTAACCCCCACACTACACGCGACCTCCCGGTCAACACGGGACTCGGATGCGCGGAGTGTTTTGTTGTGCTCACGAATGCCGCGTCTGTGACCACAGGTGACGAGCGCCTTGCAGAGAAGCACTCGGTCACTCGCCAACGGCCCAGTCGCTCTGTCACGGTGAGTGGGCACGACGATGCCACCCATCCACTGTCAGAAACCGCTTAATCCTGTACAGGTTCGCGCTGAGCCGGAGCCAATCCCGGCAGACACAGGACGCAAGGCAGGGGGATACCCAGGATGGGACGCCAAGTCCATCGCAGGGTAACCTGGGAAGGCCAATTAATCTGGCAGCATGTCTTTGGACTGTGGGGTGGAAACCGGAGTGCCCGGCCAAAACCCACGCAGACATGGGGAGAACATGCAAACTCCACACAGAAAGGCCCCGAGCCGGGATTCGAACCCGGGTCCTTCTTTCTGAGAGGCGGCAGCGCTACTCACTGCGCCAGCGTGCCGCCCTAAGCAGTGATTCAGGCGACACAAAACGTTAATCATATCATATTATTTATTGTTAAAATAGTTCTCCCGGATGATTATCTTTAGGCTATATGACTCATAAAGACTGAGAGAGCAGCTCTTCAGAGCAATTCTCATGGGCTGTCCTGTCATCTACAGGGTAGAATTATTGTCACATTAAAATGGGGTTCCCATAGCGTAAAGGTGAAAGTCCTCTCTGTACATGTGGCTCCCCGAGGCGTTTGGCAGAAGTGAATATTGATGAGTGTGTTTTACTGACGGGTCATAATCACCGTGAAACCGGTCAGGATAATGGCGGTACGGTGAGTAACGCTGCCGCCTCACGGCAAAAAGAACCCGGGTTCGAATCCCGGCTCGGGTGCCTTTCTGTGTGGAGTTTGAATGTTCTCCCCGCATCCGCGTGTGTTTTTTTCCGGGTACTCCGGTTTCCTCCCACCGTCCAAAGACATACTGCCTAGGTTAATTGGCCTGACTAAATTGAGCCTGGTGCCCTGTGATGGACTGGCGTCCACTCCTGGGTATAGCCCAAGTGAACTAGTAACTTGCTTACCCCTCCCCGCTGGACAAGTGTTAAAAGGAGAGCTACATGGCTCATCGGTTCCTTCCAGCTTACATACAAACTGACTCACTCACTTTATTTCACCGGCTGCCTATTGCTTCACCACATCGTCTCCACTCACTGAGTCGATGCTCGAAAACTAAAAACGGCCCACACACGTAGCAACAGATTCCAGCTCTTCCTGGGGGGGGGGGATTCCCAGGCATTCCCAGGCCAGCCGAAGGATATAATCCCCCAGCGTGTCCTGGATCGGCCTCTAGGTCTCCACCCAGTGGGCCGTGCCTGGTAGACTTCCAGGGGGAGCCTCCCAGGGGGCATGCTTACCAGATGCCCGAACCATCTCAACTGGCTCCTCTAAATCCGATGGAGCAGCGACTCTACTCTGAGCCTCTCCCCGATGTCTGTGCTCCTCACCCTGTCACGGAGAGTGAGCCCGGCAACCCTGCAGACAAACCTAATTTCTGCCGCTTGTATTCGCGATCTCGTTCTGTCGCTCACTCACGCGTCGTTCAATCGATCCCGTGTTGCAGGAACGGGTCTACGAACGGGAAGAGCACCGGGACCTTCACACCGGCACAGACGGCAACAGAGCAGAGGCGGCGACTCGCAGACGATTGCGTCGATGGTGAGTGACGCAGCGCGAACCCGCGCCGGAAACGCCACGAGTTTATCGTTTACACTGATCAAAAAAAGAATTAATTCGTTCATTGTCCGAAACCGCTTAATCCTGTACAGGGTTGCAATGATCCGGAGCCTATTCCGGCAGACACAGGGCGCAAGGCAGGGCTATACCCAGGATGGAACGCCAGTCCATAACAGGGCACCGGGGAACTGTAGTCAGCAGGACAGTTAACCTAGGCGGCATGTATTTGTACAGTGGGAGAAAACCGGAGCGCCCGGCAAAAACCCACGAGGGCACGGGGAGAACATGCAAACTCCACGCAGAGAGGCCACCGAGCCCGGGATCGAACCCCGGGTAATCTTGCTGTGAGGCGGCAGCGCTTCTCACCGCGCCACGGTGCTGGAAAGGAACCCGGCATCCACCAATGACGGCAGTAGCGTGCCGCGACAGTGGTCGCCCATCCTACACAGGCTCGACCCTGCTGAGCCACGGAGATGTGGCGAGATCGGGCTAATTCGGGGTGGATTCTTCACAGGATCTCCGCCACGCTGGCAGCGACATCAAACGCTGGCGATGCTGCTCCGCAAAGTGTTGCGGTGATGTGTCGGAGCCTGTCGGTCACATCGCTTCTCTCCGGGCGTGGTTTATTGTGACTTGTTCTGCCAAGTTAATTTGTTGGGCTGGAGCGATGGAACAGCGGTAAATTGCACGGGGCTGCGAACCCAGCTAGCCTGTGTTTGATTGCAGGCCACAGCTCGCATTTGCAGTTGTTTGTGGTACTCATGTAGGTTTTTCACCGTTCGATGTATCAGAATTGCTTTCCGAATCTGTTTTTTCGGGACAGCCGTGTCGAGCGCTCCCTCTCGCTTCTTCACGCGAGAGAGGGGGAGCGCTTGACACGGCTATCCCGAAAGAACAGCTATGGGAAGTAATTCTCAGTTCTTATTTATATTCTTCACAACGACGCTCGTGATTATTTCCAGTTGGTTATTGCAGAATTTCGTGTCGAACTAGGACTTCATATCGTAAACAGAGGTTCCTTACCCGGCAGATTTCCAACATTGATTCAAGCAAGGCTGACTCCTGATGAGACGCCACGTGTCGAAACCGGTGCAGAGTTTGCTTGTACTTCTTCTTCTTTGCGATTCTTTGAAGCACGATGGTCAGCCTCTGGACATCGTTGTCTTTCAGCTCGGCCTCGAAGTGTTTGGTAGAATTCGCAGGCAATGCCAAGTATTACCTGACAGGGATCGCGACGTGAACGCTTCAACATTGACCCCCTTGCTTGTACTGTGGAGTTTGCATGTTGTCCCCATGTCCGCGTGGGTTTTCGCCGGATTGATAAAGCCCTATAAACTGCATTCTGTATTCCATCCATCCATCCATTTTCAGAAACCGCTTAATCCTGTACAGGGGTCGCGTTCTGTATTATAATTATTAAATAATTGTTAATTGAACAAAGTTTTTTCAAGGCAAGACCGGTCACGTAAAACACAGCGATTGTGTATGTGTTTTTTTATTTTTACGTGGCAAATAAAACTGCAAATCATTGTTTCAGCAAGAGTATAAGCAAACTCTGTTTGCAGAGCTAAAACGTTTTTTTTTTATATTTTTACATTACCGCTCTTTTCTGAAAACATGCATTAAGGGATTATGAGATTTCCTTTTTAGAGAGAACTTCTCGCGTGTTATGTTATCACAGTGTTTACTTATACAAGAAACCAGAGGAAACCCACACAGAACAGGGGGAGAACACACAATCTCCGCACAGAAAGGCGCCCGAGGCGGGAGTCAAACCGCCTCGGGCAGGACCCTCTTTCTGTGAGGTGCAGACGTTACCACTGCACTACCCTGCCGCATACAGCCATGTAACAACTAGGCGCGTCGCAGCCGCGGGTGTTGCAGGTGTTGCGACACCCGCACTTTAACAAAAACATAATTCCATCCCACCCACTTTTTCCTGCAACACCCGTGGCTGCGACGTGCCTGGTGACAACTGTCGGAGTAACGCGACTAATCCCGTCTCGTCCACCGGACTGGAGAGCGACTGAGCGGTGCTCTCCTCCACTGACAGCCTTGAGCCAGTGGTGGAAATGTCACATTCCAATTGCATGCTTCAGGATATGTCCACTGAACAGCAGCGCTCTTGACTGGAAACGGAGTTGAATGAATCACTGTATTGACCCTGCAGCGGTGATGGGCCCCGTTTGACCTTAACCACAGTTATGTGAACTCGCGACATTCTGACTGCCGAGGTTTCTTAGCAGATAATTATAATAATTTAAAGAATAATTTTACATTTATAACGCGCACATATTCATTCAATGTCGAGGATATTCATTCGACGAGAGAAGGACTCAGAGGCGCGCAGAGCGGCGGAGGAGGCAGCCAGGCGGTTTGCCGGCGCCACATTGCCACACACTGCTGCCTATATATTGTGATATTATCGGCCAATTAATGAATTCATATTTGTTTTAAGTTGTGTCACTGTGATACAGGGTTATCAAAATAGACGCTCTGTTTTGAGTTGCCTGTTTTTATTGAAACATTTCACTGACAGCACTCGTTCTGATATCACAACACCAACGAAGCCCGGGAGATCGTATTTGTCAAAACATTTTCAATGTGATCCTCGATGCTTGCTCTTCAACAGTGTTCTTTCAGGATAGCCGTGTCGAGTGTTCCTCCACTCTCCGTCGCGACGTTTCGCCTCCGACCTTGGAGGCAGAAACGCCAATGATCTAAGGCAGCAGCTTTCCTCACCGCCACCGTGACTATATAATCGGCTTGAGGGCACTTCTGGGATGTTTCTTTCCAAATCAAAGTTACATTGTGATTTGTTTGTGCGCGTGTGTGTGCTCGTGACAGGCACCGCATCAAACTGTACAACATCAAATCCCTCCTCGTCCACCGCGGTGGAAAATAAGGATGTTACAACGTCAAGAGTCTCCCAGGTCCTTCCGACAACTTCTGCCACGGTGTCCGCATCGCGCGAACCGCAGCGAAGCTCCTCGTCTCCCACGGTGGGAACTTCGCCGACAGCGACAAACGTCTCAACTTCTGCAGCTCCGATTCAAGCAGTCGCCTCGTCCAGCCAGCAATCGACTGAAACATCTCCGGCGTCTCCTGCGTTGGCGTCCGACGAATACCCTCCGACCGCCACCGACTCGGCGTCTGCGTCGCCGTGGTCAGCGGCACAAACTACCGACCGGACGTCGGCCGCCCGTTCGCAACAAACTTCACCGACGGGCCACTCAACGAGTTTTGAGCAAGTGGATGCGTCGACAAATCTAGCCGGTTCCCCGGAATCGGCGGCACAAACGTCGCCGGTCCGGCAGCTTTCGGCGTCACCTGAATTCTTAGCCAACGTCTCAGTAACGCCTGCCACGCGGCATTCAAGTGATAGCGCTCGGTCCCCGAGCGTGGCCTTTCAAACGTCTAACTCGTCACCGGTGAGTTTGACGAACCTCACACCGTCGTCGACCAGCGGCACCGCAGAGCCCCCAGTGTCACAACCAGTTTCGGCGACCGAAGCGGCATCTCTGTCCGCGTCACCGAGTGGTCCCTGGTCTTCTTCAGCTGACCTGCTGTCATCTCGATCACTCGTGTCACCTGACTCAAGCGACACAACATCAGGACCAACGTCAGACGCGGGCAGTTCTCCATCGTGGCAAACAGTGTCCTCATCATCACCGTCATCATCATCACCGTCATCACCATTGTTAACGGACTCGTTAACAACAACGGAGGTGTCTGCATCAGCATCTGCCGATTCAATGAAAACAAATGATGTCGTGACGGCTACAGACTTGTCCCCGTCAGGAGCCACCGCTTCACCACCGGCATCGGAGGCTTCTACGGTTGTTGTGTCTGAGGCCCCGACTCGTTCTCAAGTATCATCAATGTCCTCTGTCGCATTTACAGAATCGCAGCACGCTGGGTCATCGTTATCAAGTGTCCCTGGGACAGCTGCTTCTAGTGTGACTGTGATAACATCATCACCTATGAGTTCCTTATCTCCTGTGTCACAACACACGATAACCGAGGCATCGACTGATTCCGTGTCACAGAGTGAATCTGTTTCTACAGAGCTATATTCATCGCAAACTGTTTTGACGTCTGAATCATCTGACCAAACATCAGAGGGAACTTTATTCACTTTGACATCTCCAGAATCGGAGCAAACACCACCAAAATCATCATCAGCAGCATCGACTGGATCACTGACAACTATGGACGCTTCTGTGTCATCGCCTTCAGATTCATCTCAACGGTCGGTCGCTTTTACATCTGCTGTGTCGCAACACTCGAGTGGATCTCCAGAGTCCTCTGTCACATCTCCGCAGTCATTATCACCTGGCACTGATATCACATCTCCTGCGTCTCAACAGACTGACACATTCGCTTCGAGTGTCGCTCTATCGACTGTGACAGCTGCTCCGAGTGCGACTGTGCTGACATCGTCGCCCGTGAGTGACACGTCCACGGCTCATGCGTCACAACAAACAACGCCTGTTTCGACAGAGATATATTCATCTCCATCTCTCGTGACGTCCGACTTGTCTGACCAAACATCAGGATCATCTGCATATGAATCCACGTCATCATCATCGTCGTCAGAACCAACTGGACCCTGGACAACTATTGGCTCTACTTTATCGTCTACGCTTGAATCATCTGCGGTGTCTGTGGCTTCAACATCTCCGGCGTCTGAGGGCTCGAGCCAATCTCCAGTCTCATCAGTTTCATCTGTCACTTCTCCAGACTCAGCGCCCACAGGGTCGCCGCTATCAAGTGTTCCCGTATCAACATTGACAGCTGCTTCGAGCGTGACTGTGCTGACATCATCACCTATGAGCCCCATGTCCACATCTCCTGTGTCACAACAACCAACGTCTGAGGAGTCATCTGCTTCTACGTCACCGAGCGATTCTGCTTCTACTGACCTATATTCGTCTCAAACATCTGACTCATCTGACCAAACGTCGAAACCAACTTCAGTCACTTCGACATCTCCAGAAGCAGTGCAGTCCACACCATCAACAGAAGCAGCAAGCAACCTATCATCACCAATAGGTTCTTCTAAGTCAACATTGTCACCGGTGTCAGCAGCCTCTACATCTGCTGGGTCTGAAGCCCCAAGTCAACCTGCAGTATCGTCAGTGTCGTCTGTCACATCTCCAGAATCTCAGCACACAGCATCGTCTTTATCAAGTGTCACTGATATCATATCCGCCGTGTCTCAACAAACTAAAACATTCGCTTCGAGTCTTCCTGTATCCACTATGACAGCTGCTTCTAGTGCAACTGTGCTAACATCATCACCTATGAGCCTCATATCCACATCTCCTGGGACAAAACAACCAACATCTGAGGAATCATCTGTTCCAGTGTCACCGAGTGATTCTGCTTCTACTGAAGCATATTCATCTCAAACATCTGACTCATCTGAACAAACATCAGAAGCGACTTTATTCACTTTGACATCTCCAGAATCGAGGCAAACACCGTCATCATCAGCAGCATCAACTGGATCACTGACAACTATGGACTCTGCTATGTCATCTCCTTCTGATTCATCTCCACGGTCGGTAGCTTTCACATCTGCTGTGTCACAAGCCTCAAGTCAATCTGCAGTGTCATTAATTTCCTCTGTCACATCTCCAGACACTCAGCAGACAGGATCATCTTTATCTAGTGTGACTGACATCACATCTCCCGTGTCTCAACAAACTGAAACATTCGCTTCGAGTCTTCCTGTATCCACTGTGACAGCTGCTTCTAGTGTGACTGTGCTGACATCATCACCTATGAGCCCCATATCCACATCTTCTGTGTCACAACAACCAACATCTGAGGAATCATCTATTTCTGTGTCACCGAGTGATTCTGCTTCTACTGAAGCATATTCATCTCAAACATCTGACTCATCTGAACAAACATCAGAAGCAACTTCACCAGAATCGTGGCGAACACCATCTTCATCAGCACCAAGTGGCCCATCAACAACCATGGGCTCTTCTGAATCATCTTCCTTTGAATCAACTCCAGTGTCTGAGGCTCCTACATCTGCTGTCTCTGAACGCTCAAGTCAATCTCCAGCATCATCAGTTACGCTCGATGAAACCGCCACATCTCCAGAATCACCGTTCACTGACTTGTCATTTGCGTCAAGCGCCTCTATATCAGCTGTGACTGACACCACGGCTGTTACATCTGACTCATCTGATCAAACATCAGGACTGTCTTCATTCACTTTGACATCTCCAGAATCACCGAGAACAGCACCAACACCATCGTCATCAGAAACAAGTCAAACAACAACCATAGCATCTTCTATGTCATCATTATCCCCGTCATCATCAGAGTCTGTGGCTTCTACATCTGACAAAACATCAGGACCATCATCAACACCTATGAGTGCCATGTCCACACCTCCTGTGTCACAACAGACAATGACATCTGAGGGTTCATCAGTTTCTGCATCACCTAGTGATGCCTCTACCGACGTACCTTCATCTCAAACTGGTCAAACTTCTGACTCATCTGACAAATCCTCAGGATCAACCTCATTCGCTCCGACGTCTCCAGAAGTGCGGGAAACGACGCCAGCATCACCGTCGGCACCTACTGGATCAGTGACAACCGTGGACTCTTCTTTACCAACTCCATCTGCTTCATCTCCAGCGTCTGTGCCTTCTACATCTGCCGAGTCCGAAGCCTCAAGTCAATCTCCAGCATCATTAATGTCATCTGTGACATATGCAGTGTCTCAACAAACTGAAACGACGGAATCATCGGCACCAACTGGATCGCTGCCAACTGTGGACTCAGCTTCATCAAGCTCTCCTTCAGATTCATCTCAAGCGTCTGTGGCTTCTACATCCGCTGTGTCTGCAGCCTCATCCGAAACATCTGCCACGGAATCGTCATCCACGTTAAGTTCGGACGATACAACGGTACCCGAATCACAGCACACAGACATATCAACGCCTCCGATCACAACCTCAGTTGTTTTCTCATCTCCAGAATCACCGCAAACGTATCTAACATCTCACGAAATGACATCATCCATGGTGTCATCGAATGCTCCGACAGAGACTAGCACCGAGTCGCCTCTTTCAGCATCATCGCCGGTAGTCACTTCCATACCAGCTGCTTCATCACCAGAATCAGCGGCTTCTACATCATCCGACCAAAGCTCTGGACCAACTTCATTGACTGTGACATCTCCAGAATCTGAGCAAACAAGTCCGACTTCCCCGGTAGCCAGTGGCTCGCCATCAGCTGCGCATCCTTCAATATCACCGGCATCTGCTTCGTCACCGGAATCCGTGGCTTCTACATCTGCTGCTTCTCACCCAACAGCCACTCTTACATCTGAACTGTCGAGCGTCCTCACGCCGTCCGGTGTGCCTACCTCAAAGGAAACGACGCCTTCCGAATCTCTTGCATCAACAACTCCGGAATCTCAAGAAGCATCATCTTCTTTGAGATCCTCAACGCGGTCACAGGCCGTCACGTCTCCAGATTCACAGCCGACTGAAACGTTCTCGTCCAGTGCTACAGTAGCGACCATTGCCGCGACAACAGCCGAGGAGTCACCGGCATCCACCGCTGCCTTGACAACCGTGCCGATGATGCTGAATGAGACGATGGTCGCGAGGCCTGCTGTCGAATCGAGATTATTCGGCTCCTCCGACGAGCAGACGTTCAGCCTGAGGTTCAAAGTTCTCAACAAGGAGTTCGTCCCAGAGCTTCGCGACAAGAGCTCGGACGAGTTCCGCAAACTGTCGAGCGATTTGAACAAGGAGGTAAGCCAGCGACTGTCATCGATACACTTAAAATCCTTGAAGGATTTTTTTTTTTTTGACCAGACTGTGGGCGGTCTCATAGAACACCTTGTGCGATCATTTATTAGACTAAAGCCATTGTTTTCCATGCCATAATAGCAGACAGCTGTTAAGACTTTTTCTCACACAGAGACTCACCGAGACCCACAGACTCACTCGCCAATCATCTCTCGGCTGTTCTGTCAGCTCTGAGCTCATCGCAGCATCGCCATCTCGCGGTACTCGTGAAAAACGAGTACCGCAGGAGTCCCGCAAAGAGCTTGCAAGCTCACTGGGTATTTTTCTGCTGTAATAATAATAATAATAAAAACGTCTGACATCATCAAACCACCTCGGTGCTACTATCTTGGCCGTGGAGGCACCGTGATAGCCACGGCACGTGGTACTGAATCTATGGCAGCTTAGCTAGATTGTGTACCTTTTTAAATCGCATTTTGCTTAATTTGTATTTTTTTTAAGCGCCTCTTATACATAACAGCCACATCTGGTTTCGTTTCGTTCCGCAGGTGAAATCGATTTACAAAAGCGGACCGCTGTCGGGCTACTTCAAACGGAGCGACTTTCACTCGTTCAGGTGATAACGGCGCCGATGTGCACAGCGTTTGCAAACGTTTACCATGAAGGTTTAAACACATCACGGGTTACCGCTCACTGGCCTCACCTGTGTGCTGTGAAGAAGGCCCGTTTCCTGAATCGTCACCTATTATATACTACTTAGCAGCAGTGGTAAATTCCAGGACTCACAGAGAAAGTCCTGCCCGAGGCAGTTCCATTCCCGCATCGGTCGCCTTTCTGTGTGGAGTTTGTGCGCTCTCCCCCTGTTCTGCGTGGGTTTACTCCGGTTTCTTTGTTTTCCTCCCACAACTAAAAAAACACTCATTAATTAATTAGCCGATATCGTTATATATAGGGAGCGGTGTCCTGCGGGTTGGCGCCGGTTGACCGCCTGACTGACTCTCCCCTAACCAGACGTGGAATTAGCGCGAATTCTAAATGGTTTTTATTTTAAGGGCACTCACTCAGTATTATTGACAAATGTGTTGACATTGGATTTACCAGACTGTCGTCCAATTGCATCCGCATTTCGATATATTCTTAAACTGGCAAACCATAAAATGCTCATTTGTGTCGTTTAAACATGCTGTGTCTCTTTCAGGGAAGGCTCGGTGGACTGCCGAGGAACTCTGATCTTCACGAAGCCTAGAGACGACGTTGTCCTGGCAGAAGATGTTCACAAGGAATTCATTGACGGGACAAACGGAGGATATGAATTAGGACAGTTCGATCTGAACTGTGGCAGCAACTCAGTCGATGGTGGGTATAGTGTGAGGAGATATTGATTGCAAATGGTTCTCCTTTCTTTGTGGAGTTTGCCTGTTCGTCTCGTGTCCGCGTGGGTTTTCGCCGGGGACTCCGGTTTCCTCCCACGGTCCAAAAACATGCTGCTGCATAGGTTAATTGGCCTGCTGACGAAATGCTCCCGGTGCCCGGTGATTGCGTGGCGTCCCATCATGGGTACAGCCCTACCTTACGCCTGTGTCTGCCGGGATAGGCTCCGGTTCACCGCGACCCTGTACAGGATTAAGCGGTTTCTGACAATGGATGGATGGATGGACCAATGCCATTCGCCTATGCGGGGGGTCAACAGTGAGCATCCTCTGAATAGGCAACATCATAGGAACGCCTGATGATGCTTACAACGTGGGAGGCGAAACGTCGCGAGGGAGAGAGGGAGATCGCTCGACACGGCTATCCCGAAACAACACCTCTGATGAGCAACCATCATGAATCGAGCAGTGAAAACCTCCATCAGCGTTACGACTGTCGTGGTGCTTTGCAAGGAGTGTAATAATGTTTTTGTTTCTTTTCTAATTTCAGACGTACTCCAAGATGGTGACGAATGTGAACACACGACGCCCTATACAACCGTGACCAGCTTCTCCGGCAAAGCGAGTGAATCCAAGCGGATCCATTCCCCGGCTGCCGAGACCTCCACAGCACTCGAGTCAGCGCCGACAGGGAGCCAAAGTGCTGCACCGGTGACAACTGTGGCAGACGATTCTAAAGCGACCGAAACGTTGACGTCATCTTCATCATCGTCGTGGTCATCGGCTGAGACCGGCGAACCTACATCTCCAGTATCGCGAGCGACGACGTCTGGAGCAGCGTCTTTGTCTGTATCGCCGAGCAATGCTGCGTCTACTGAGCACATTTCAACAATGACTTCGGAGGAATCATCTGAACAAACATCAGAATGGTCTACATACGAATCCACGCCCCCAGAATCGGGGCAAACAACGTTATCGTCATCGGAACCAACTGGGTCAATGACAACGATGGACTCTTTTGGATCATCTCCGACTGATTATTCTGCTGTATCTGGGGCTTCGACGTCTCCCGTGTCTGAGGGCTCTACATCCGCTGGGTCCGAAGGCTCAAGTGAATTGCCAGCATCGTCGGTTTCATCCGTGACATCTCCAGAATCACAGCACACAGCATCACCATCGTCAAGTTCTCCTGTGTCAGCTACGACTGAATTAACGTCTCCTGTGTCTCAACAGACTGAAACATTCGCTTCAAGTCTTCCCGTATCAACTGTGACAGTTGAATCTAGTGTGACTGTGCTGACATCATCACCTGTGAGCCCCAAATCCACATCTCCTGGGACACAACAACCAACATCTGAGGAATCATCTGTTTCTATGTCACCGAGTGATTCTGCTTCTACTGACTTATATTCATCTCAAACATCTGACTCATCTGAACAAACATCAGAAGCGACTTCACCAGAATCGTGGCAAATGCCATCTTCATCAGCACCAAGTGGCCCATCAACAACCATGGGCTCTTCTGCATCATCTTCCTTAGAATCAACTCCAGTGTCTGAGGCTCCTACATCTGCTGTGTCTGAAGGCTCAAGTCAGTCTCCAGCATCGTCAGTTTCATCTGTGACATCTCTAGACTCCCAGCACACAGGATCGTCATTATCATCTGTGACTGACATCACATCTCCTGTGTCTCAACAAACTGAAACATTCGCTACAAGTCTTCCTGTATCGACTGTGACAGCTGCTTCTAGTGTGACTGTGCTGACATCATCACCTATGAGCCCCATATCCACATTTTCTGTGTCACAACAACCAACGTATGAGGGATCATCTGTTTCAATGTCACCGAGTGATTCTGGTTCAACTGACTTATATTCATCTCAAACATCTGAAGCATATGACCAAACATCAGACGCAACTTTATTCACTTTGACATCTCCAGAATCGGGGCTTACATCACCACCATCATCGGTCGCACCACCAACTGGATCACTGACAACCATGGATCATTCCGTGTCATCTCCTTCTGATTCATCTCCAGGGTCGGTAGCTTTTACATCTGCTGTGTCTGAAGGATCAAGTCAGTCTCCAGTGTCATCAGTTTCCTCCGTCACATCTCCAGACTCCCTCCACACAGGGTCATCATTATCATCTGTGACTGATATCACATCTCCCGTGTCTCAACAAACCGCATCGGAGGCATCGTCTGTTTCTATGTCACCGAGTGATTCTGCTTCTACTGACCTATATTCATCTCAAACATCTGACACATCTGAACAAACATCAGAGGCAACTTCGCCAGAATCGTGGCAAACACCAGCTTCATCAGCACCAAGTGGCCCATCAACAACCATGGGCTCTTCTGCATCATCTTCCTTTGAAACATCTTCCTTTGAATCAACTCAAGTGTCTGAAGGCTCAAGTCAATCTCCAGCGTCATCAGTTTCATCCGTGACATCTCCAGACTCCCAGCACACAGGATCGTCATTATCATCCGTGACTGACATCACATCTCCCGTCTCTCAACAGACTGAAACGTTTGCTTCGAGTCTTCCTCTATCAACTGTGACAGCTGCTTCTAGTGTGACTGTGCTGACATCATCACCTCTGAGTCCCATATCCACATCTCCTGTGTCACAGCAAACAACGCCTGA
>JAZEWU010000040.1:3586838-3599943 GCA_036362915.1 Geotria australis
CTTCTGATTCATCTTCATGGTCGGTAGCTTTTACATCTGCTGTGTCTGAAGGCTCAAGTCAGTCTCCAGTGTCATCAGTTTCCTCCGTCACATCTCCAGACTCCCAGCACACAGGGTCATCATTATCAAGTGTGACTGACATCACATCTCCCGTGTCTCAACAGACTGAAACATTTGCTTCAAGTCTTCCTATATCAACTGTGACAGCTGCTTCTAGTGTGACTGTGCTGACATCATCACCTATGAGCTTCATATCTACATCTCCTGGGACACAACAACCAACATCTGAGGAATCATCTGTTTCTATGTCACTGAGTGATTCTGCTTCTACTGACCTATATTCATCTCAAACATCTGACTCATCTGAACTAACATCAGAAGCGTCTTTACCAGAATCATGGCGAACACCATCTTCATCAGCACCAAGTGGCCCATCAACAACCATGGGCTCTTCTGAATCATCTTCCTTTGAATCAACTCCAGTGTCTGAAGCTCTTACATCTCCCGTGTCCAAAGGCTCAAGTCTATCTCCAGCATCATCAGTTTCATCCGTGACATCTCCAGAATCGCAGCACACAGCATCACCGTCGTCAACTTCTCCCGCGTCAACCGTGACTGATCTTACATCAGCGGTTTCCGAACAGACAGAGACACCAGCTTCAAGCACACCAGTCACATCGGTCACAGCAGAGACTGATTTGCCTCCATGGATCGTGATTCCAGCCACCGCCTCGTCTGATGGCACTTTAGCGACGAGTGGCGAGTCACAAGCAACCTCGGAATCCGGGGCAACAGCGTCTGCAGTTGATGATTCTGCCTCTCCGACACCATCGCCGACGCCAGCATCCGAGCGGGCAACATCGCAGCGCACGGCCGTTTCGTTAGAAACAGCGTCAGAATCCCCAGAATCCGAACGAACACCGGCAACGGATGGTTCGTCGCTATCAACGGATGTCGAAATCACATCGGGCGGTCACTCCTCGGTGACCGCGGAGTTTTCATCGCGACGATCATCGTGGTCTTCGGCGTTCGTTCCCGCGCCTGGTTTTCCTCGCGGCGAGCGGCCAACGTCGGTATCGTCAACGTCGTTGGAAACGTCGTCTCCCACTTCACCGGAGGCACCAAAGTCAACGCCGTCCGCCGATTCATCGCCACAGATCCCTCCGACACGTGGCGACGTGTCGACGGCACGGCCGTCAACTCCGAGCGTGGCGCCTTCTGATGAAGCGTCTACGTCCTTCGTCGATGTCTCGCTGTTCACATCGGAGGCGACGCCTTCAGCGAGTGCAGCGACTCGGTTTCCCGATCATTCTGTAACGCAACCGTCATCGATCACGGCGGCACCGACCGACTACGCGACTTCCACTCGGGCGTCAGGCTCGTCGCCTCTTCAAAACGCATCGGCGATGCCTCCGCTTGGAGATTCCAAAGTGACTCCCGGCGCGGAAACTAGCTCGGCAGAGACTGCAAGCGATTCTTCCTCCTCCGGTCACATCTCGTCAGCGACGGATTCACCGACCGGTTCCGTGCCGCCGACATCGGAATCGGCGACACCGGGGCCGCCGCCGCCGCTGCCGCCGCGAGGACCGACTGCCGAGCCGGCGCCAACATCCCCGCGCCACCGCACGTCTCCCACGGCGTCGGAATCGCCGCCCGCGTCCTCGACCTCCGGCACGGAGCCATCGCCGGACACGCTGTCGGCTTCGAGCGACGCGCCACTTTCCGAGACGACTCCGTCCGACCCGACGGCGGTCGTGGTCGTTATACCCGGTGTTTTCCAGCAGCCAGGCAGGGCGGGCCCAACAAACGCCAGCCGCACGAGCGGTCCACCGGCTGCCGAGACCACCGCGACCACGCCAGAGGCCAACGCGACATCGACACAGGCGGTGGAGGCCACAAGCACGGCCGTACGGAGGGAGCACGCGGCCACTCTCTCGCGATCCGGAGCGGATCGATCGTTTTTTGTCGATACGACGTACCTCCCCACGACGGGTCCCCAAATTTACGAGAGGGACGAGTCGATTCCCGAGAATTTTGAGCCGGTCTACAACTTCCTGCTGAGCAACGTGTCGCTCGACGCCGACCCCGATAACGAAATGTTGAAGAATTTTTCTGCCCGAATTCTGAAAGAGGTGGGTGTGACGAATGGCTGTGATAGGGTTGGTGAACTTGTGGTGGGTTTTTTTTTGTTTGCGTAACGGGTGAAAGTGTAGCGACCCGAAAGGAGGCGTTGAATTCAGGTTTATTGCCTAAACGCGCGCTCCCTCTCTACCCGAGGCGCCCTGATTAGTTTGTCCAATTTGTGTGCGCGTCACTACACGCGGGCTCCCAGAAACAGCTACCACCTGTTACAGTCAGTGCCTAAACTTTAGGGGGTTCGCTCGAGGTCTCTTCAAAAGTATGAAAATGATGGTAAAACCAGTTTGCCGCACCTAGAAATCTGTAGACCAAAATATTAACAAAATAATGTGACCTTTTAACTGAGATATGCAGGCATATGCCACACTGGTGTAGTGCTCAGCACACTGGACCTGCAATCCAGAGGTCTCCAGTTGTATTTCATTCAAGCAGTTGATGCCAATGATGATTTTGATAATTTATATAGTGCCATTCTGTGAAAACTACACCGCGAGGGCGCTGTACATCTACCACAGAGATGGAGCAATGAAATCAGCTCGTGTGCTCGTGCCTCGTCGATTGTTACATCTCAGGACCATGAGAGAAGGAGCCGACCTAGTGGGGCGATCATCCAGCAGTGGACTGATCATAGCTGATGATGATGATGGTGCACTGCAGACCTGAATTAATACTGTAATGTGGATTTATGTTGCAGTTGACTCAGCTCATGAATAACACATACTTTGAGAAGTATTCACATGACCTGGATATCATCATACGGTAGGAACAACTCAATAATTATTCACGAGGGACCAGATGCAATGACGATGACAGCAAATTATGAACTGATGTAGGTTTTTACAGCTCGATGTATGACAATTGCTCCTGATCGTTGCTCTTTCGGGATAGCCGTGTTGAGTTTCACCTCCCGCGTTGGAGGCATCATCAAGCTTCAGAATCTGCGGAGAGCAATTCTCAGTGAATTATTATAATTAGGCGGCATGATGGCGTGGTTGTAACACTTATATCTCATAGCAGGAAGGATTATTGGTTAGATTCCTGACTCGGGTGACTTTCGGTGTTGTGGAGTTTGTATGTTCTCTCCTGGTTCTGCATGGGTTTCTTCCAAATTCTCCGGTTTCCTTCCATAGCCAAAACGTACAATGTTATTGGAATTGGCCAAGCATCCCAAAAGCAGGTCCCTCCTTAATTTCCTGAATAATATTCATTCATTCATTGTCAGAAACCGCTTAATCTTGTACAGGCTTGCAGTGAGCCGGATCCTTTCCCGGCAGACACAGGATGCAAGGCAGGGCCATATCCAGGATGGGATGCCAGTCCATCACAGGGCACCAGGGGAAATTTAGTCCGCCGGCCAATTAACATATGCAGCAGCATGTCTTTGGACTGTGGGAGGAAACCGGAGTGCCCGGTGAAAACCCACGCGGGGAGAACATGCAAACTCTACACAGAAAGGTACCCAAGCCAGGATTCGAACCCGGGACCTTCTTGCTGTGAGGCGGCAGCGCTACTCATTGCGCCACTGTGCCTCCCCATTTTCTGGATAGATAAAAGAAAGGTTACATTCAGAATTGTTAATCTACTACTAGATGAAGGGATCCCCATGGAGTTTATTTACCATACTTCACCACACTGGTCAATGCGGCATGGCGACAAATGTCTATACTACTTAAAACATGCAATAAGGACTAACTAATTCGGTGTAGCAAATACGAAATATTCGGTGTATTTTCAGTTGCATGAAGGTGAACACCTATTGTATAACGCTTTGTGATTTGTGTTTATTTCCCCAACAGAAATATCTCAAACGAAACCTACTGCGTTACTATCGGGTGAGTGACGCGCGCACGTAAACTCTTACACGGCCCAGCACTGATGCATGGCTCTTACCTATATAAGAGCTGGTTCTTCGATAGAAAACTGCATTCGCAGGTGAGCCGGTGGCTGGGAGGTCAGAGCACTGAGGTCCTGGGTTTGAATTCAGTCCAAGGTTCGGCCACCCATGTCTAAACCTGGTTCTCAGTTAGTTGATGCCTCCAACGTGGGAGGCGAAACGTCGCGAGGGAAAGATGGAGATCGCTGGACACGGCTATCCCGAAAGAACAGCTCTGAAGAGCAACCATCATGAATCGAGCCGTGAAAACCTACATCAATACAGTATTAAATCCAACCAAGATTACAACTCGTCAGACTCGTGAAAATTAATCATGAAATACAGTATTTAGTAACAGTTATACTTTTGAAAATAGTGTCACAAATATAACGGTCTAACTTGAAAAAGCGACATTCAAACGCATTAACCGAGTGCTGCGTTACAGATTTGGGGCTACGAATTGTGACACACAGTCAAGTAGAGCAGATTGTGAGAACCTGTCTGTGCTCGCTGTTACAGACGGTGTGTTCTGCAGTGTATTTGAAACAATGTTGAAATCCTTTCTTCCAAGACCATAACTTTAGAAAATCTGACATTTACGAGCAAACCGAATCGGCTGGAGACAGTGGGTGTGCCGTGAAATTGTTTGTCTCGTCGAAGTGTGCCGTGTCACACAAACGATTTGGATCCGCTGGCTCTAGCTGACTCGTAACAGAACTCGGTCCCTTCGTGCGCCTTCGTTCTGGAGCCCACCTCCCCGCACACATACCTGGGTGACGTGACGTGTGGTTTGGGTGAGGCCCTGCCCCGGGCTGACACGCGCCACGCATATAAACTGCACGCGTTGCTCGGGTCGCGCCTGTGAAGCCACCACTCTCTCGGCTCGTGCGTGTGTGTCCGTGGCCCGTCTTTGCGTCCAGCCACCCTATACGCAGCCCCCACCCCGCGTGTCTCCGCGTTAACCGACGTGAAGGACCGGGTTGGTCGCTCGTCGTTAAAACGCTTCGCGGAATGTCTCCGCAGGTTTACGAACGCGACCACGATGACGGAGTTCTTCGCGAACAACACGGAGTACGCGTTTGAGGCGGTGCTCTCCGGTCTCGACCGCAACGTGACCTCGGTGCTGGCCGGGTGGCAGCCGACCAACGTCTCCTGCATCGAGACAGGTGGGATGAGTTTCCCCTCTAGGGCTGAGCCGAGTGCCTGTGATGTCAAGAGTGTCAAGCCGGCACTGTTGAAAAAATATATAATAATTTACCACTCGTAAAGCGCTCCGTAGTGTTCGTTCACTTTCGAATAAAGAGAGAGAACGACTTAAATGTGCGAGGAACCGCAGAAAATCAAGGGACAGGGGAAGACTGTCATGTGGTGATAAGCTGGAGCCAACATTTGCCGGACGCGCCGTCCTCTATATATTAAGATGTTATCGGCCAAGTCCTGAAATTCTGGGTTCCAGTTGTGAGTATCGAGCCACCTGGGATTGAACTGGCTTCTCAAATAAAGCGAGTGGATGGCCAGGTGCAGTGAAATGACTGAGAAAAACACCCATCACGTTAACATTGGTATTTCACTGTTTCTTGGCAGAATTCCAGATCTGGGGAAATAGATCTCAGATTTACGACTCACGTGATGACACCTACCAATCTCATAGCTTCGTGTTGTGTGAAGCCCCATATTGTGTAAATAAAAAGCTTCACACACATGCATGTTATGCAAAGGAGATTTCAAAATTAAATAAACTCTCTTGTGCAGCCATGCTCAGCCACGCAAGTTGTCACTGCTCTGGGAAATGTCCTAATGGTTTCATAAATCACATGATGCCAATGGCCCAATCGCAATAACTGGAGAAAAAAAATGGCAGTAATAATTTCGGACGAAATAAAATGGATACATAGATCTTCCGTTGGCGAGAGATCGTGATAACAAATGGCCTAGAGGTCATCACAACCTTGACGTAATTTTCTTGGTTTCAAGACATGACGCACCAGTCAGGCACTGGGAATACAATTGCAACAGGATCAAAAATATAAAGTAAAGATGAAGCCTCGGCATCACTTGGCTAGGCCGACGGCTGATGAACTGCAGCCAAATTGCGCAGGAGGATGTGGCATCTGCACGTGTCACGTGGGAAGAGCTCCAGTTGATGGTGTTTGGCGCTTGGATGAAGGCATGGTTTGATGACGTCACTGAAGTGATGAGTCTATCGAGCAAGGGCACTCGATTCATTGAATTTTTGGTTTATGGATTTATCTCAAGAGCTGCTCTTTCCGGGCAGCCGTGCTGAGCGTTTCGTCGCTCCTTCGTGACGTTTCGCCTCCCGCGTTCGAGCCATCGCGCGTCCCAACGGATCGCCCGATGTGTCGGTGACGCGGGACGGAAAAACTACCACGGACGTGCGTTGTGATCGCTGTGACCCCCCTGCCCCTCTCGGCAGGAGTGGTGGCGAAAGACGTGGCCATCTTGGGCGGATCTGTGATCTGGCCCATTCTCATCGCGCTGCTCAGCCTCCTCGCACTCGTCCTCCTCATCCTCCTCATCTGCCTCATCCTGGTCGGTGGCGCACAGCGGCGCTTTCATCAGTCCGCTTGGTAGACGATAGTCCGGGGCGATGGTTGGGGGAGTTTGACCGCGCGGTTCCAGCCAAGCGGCCGCCCTGTTTTAACACTGCGGCTGTACCGATCGTAAATACGCGACGTCTGCTCACGCCGGCCGCTCGGTGTTCGCACGCCCAGGCTCGGCGACGCAAGCTCAAGTACAGCGTGGACGGGTCGGGCATCTCGTACCGCACGCACACGCTGCGCCCGTGGAGCATGACCGCCGACCTCTACGAGACGTCGATGGAGGCGCCGCCCTGCCGCGCCGGCGAAGCGCAGGTTCGCTCGGAGTACTCCGGCACCCGCTCACTCGCTCAGACGGGGAAACTCGTAGCCGCTCCCCATTGCTCTATAATTGGCGCGAGTGTTTGTAAATATACACCTGTTCCTCCTTGCCCACGGATTTTTCTCTATCGGCGGGTTTATGTACTCGTAGGATCTGGCCCGGCCCAAGAGCCATTCTCGAAGATTGTCAAACCGTGTCGAGGGCTCGATGCAAATCTCCGCGTGCGCTGTAGACGGTAGAATTAAATCTGCGGTGAAATCAGACGGAAATTAAACTTCCTGACATCGCATAATCCAACGTTAGTATTGTTGAGGACCGGTTCAAATATCACTCGCCACTGATGGTCGACGTAGCCAGGAGCTCAGGTCGCTGGGTTCACGGTGAAATGCTGCAAATAGTGGCAAAGTCATCGTCGGTGTGAATAGATACAACCCCTGCGATGACCGGATAACTCGTGAAATTCCCGCTTGTCGATTTGCAGGCATCATCGGCATTGCCGCCGAAAGACATAAAGGACAAGAGCAAGTTAGTGGTGAGTCAACGAGCAACTCTGCACAGTCGAGAGAGAAGTCTCGTGCTTGATTGACACAACACCGTTACACGACGGTCCCCTGTACCATTCGGGATTTCAAGTGTGTCCTGAATACCGATAATTTGCTCCACGTTCTGGGTTCAGTTTTTTTAAGAATCTCCCAGAACTTGTAACACGTGCTGTTCCACCTCCAATCTGAGAATTTCTCTCAAGAACCTTGTCGAGCTTTCTTCCACGGCTATCCCGAACAGCAGCTCTTGAGAGCAATCCTCATACATGAAGCCAACAAACCTACATCAATACCATACCGTCAACCTCCCCTAATTGGCCACCTCATTGTCGAGCCCACCATAGGAATGGGGAATTTCCACCGCTGGCTCTTAGACATCGATGGATGTGAATTTTGAATCTCGTTAGTTTGAGAAGAAACGCACTTTGAGCGGATTGTGTTGGCTTTTGATCACGTTCTGTGTAAGCTGCCAAACGAGTGCATTAAGGGCACCTTCACGTGCCATGTTGATGCGGTGAGGCAGTGGTGGCCAACCAGTACGAAGGGCTAAGAGCCAAAACATTGCTACAGATTCTGCAAAGAGCCAAGTGTACCTTTCATATGTGTATTTATGTGTGTACACATGTATATAAGCACGCTACAACAACAGCCGTTCGCCAGTGAGTGTTCGGACAACCAACTGGTCATCGGGGCCCTCTTCCCGTGGGGGGGGGGGCTGCCAGGCATGTCCCATGATTCAGACCGCTAGTGCTTGGAGCTGGGCGAGCAAGGAAAGGCACGGTTTATTCCTGTTACGTTATCACCGCTGCCCGAACGATAGAAGCTCACCGCCCCCCTCTCGGTGTGGAGGTCGGCTTGGCAGCACGTTTGGGACATTGGTTTGTGGTTTGGCTCCACGGTGGCACTCCGCGCTGGCGGCGCACACGATCGGATCAACTGCTGCGCAAACGGGCAACCATTGCCAAAGGCCGAGGGCTGCAAAGGGGGCACTGTGTTTTCATGAGAGAATAAAAACTCCTTTCATGAAGTGCTGCGGAAAGCGAAGACCTTGACTGCGGCGAACATTAGCCGCAAAAACCTCACGACCTTGTCCCGGATGTGATGAGCAGTGTCCTCGTCCGGACATTAGCCCCGGGACTCCTTGACGTGTTCTAACACAAAGAAGTTCGGAACAAATGAGAGAAGAGTATGATTTTACATTTTAGCTTAGGTTTTCTCCTTAATATGTGTGTTACGATTGTGCCGCAGGGTGTAACGTTATCTACTTTCACCGACAGTCACACCCGGTTATTTGGCAAACGCTAAGCCCGCCGGGCGCTGGTGGTTGTTTATATTATTGTAATAACGAGCGTTATTACATTATGTATTGATTAAAAAAACCAAAGCTTTGGTTGCTGTAAACGGCCGATGTTTGGTGGGGGTTTTGGAGCAGCATCTCACGGCTGGATGACCTTCCTGACGCCAACCTCCTTTAGTCGGATGGTCTTCGGATCGCTATGTGTCTGAAATCTCCCCCCAGACCTGTTGTTCATCAAGGGAAACCCTAACTGGAGTTCCAGACTCCAGGTGACATAGCGTTGAGGTTCACTGGAACACTGAAACCCCTCTACCATGATAAGGGGTGCTTAAACTTATACTGCTTAATATTATTGGTCTGGCATATCGATAGATGTTTATTATTACAGCAGAAAAATACCCAGTGAGCTTGCAAGATCTTTACGGAGTTTGACAACAATAAATAAAAATTACAAAATAACCAAACTAAAACAAAAAATAACTATTTACACACAGCATCGCACATAATAGACCAATTTAATTTAAAAAAATACGGTTAAACATTTCGACGGGAAAAAATATATAACAATAATAATAGCGTATTATATATATAGCGCCTTTCACCCGAGGGTCATATATAGGTAGCTTATTGCACATTGAGAGGGAACGATTGCAACATTTGCAACGTTTCCAACACAAATCGCGATTTCCAATCACAGCGAGGCCGTAATTGTTATTCTCATTGGGATCTAAGGTTGCTCATCGACGGTAGTGACTGTTGCTGCAAGCTCATGGTAAGCGCCTGACTGAGATTGCGTGTGCTGTGCCGCCCTTCAGGAGTCTGCATGAGCCACCGCTGCCGCCCTGCGCTGGCGGGAGGCGGCGACTCGAACAAGCGACGACGCGTGAACACCGTCATCTGGAACAGCCCTGGCTGTGCAGGGTGTCTGTGCAAGTGGTAACATCTCCGCCCCACAGAAAGAATGGTCTTGCCCGCGGCGGTTTGATTAACACCTCGAGTGCCTTTCTGTGTGGAGTTTGTCTGTTCTCCTCCTGTGCTGCGTGGATTTCCTCCGGGTTCTACGGTTTCTTCCCACAATAAAAAAAAAACACGCAATCGTGAATTGGCTGATAACATCATAAATATATAGGTCGCAGTGTGTGGCAATATGTTGGCGCCGGAAAAACGCCTGGCTGCCTCCTCCGCCGCTCTGCGGTTTTGTCGCGCCTCTGATTCGTTCTATCTTCGAATTAATGCCTTCGACATTGAATATGTGTCACGTGTTTATAAATGTTAATAATTATGATTACTTGGTCAGATTTGGACAAAGCAGTCGCAGCTATTCGGTTGGGTAAATGTCGATCCCGGTGTGGAACCGGCTTTGACCAACGCCGCGTTTACTCTGTAAAAAAAACATACCGTAGACATTTTCACACCGTGGGAAACAAATCAACATTAAGAATAATGTTTTGAGCGAGATATGGCGCTACACATTTGGGCCTAATTATATTTACCGAACACATTCCAGGGTATGTTTTAGGGGCTTGAGTTTCACGTCGAATGAGGTTACATGGTGCAGACTGTCATCCTCTAATAAGGCTTTTGGACGTGGAGTTGTGACACGCACACAACTGTAAAGAGCCGGTCCTGGATGATTTTATTGCAACATCTAATACAGCTCAGCGTCGCATATTCGGCTCACTGTAGATTGAGATATGGTGGGCCGACATGAGAACAAGTATAGAAAATAACGAGTACACACCGTCACACACATAGGTTATTGGGCAAACACACATTCCACACACTGCTTGAAACACAGGGAAATGCTTTACTGTGTTGTAGAAGTGTGTGTGCGTAAGATTGAGGACGCACGACTGTGTGTGAGGTCAGATATGTGAAACGACAGTCACACCCGGCACATATAATGTGGTTAACTGGTCGGAGCGGCTAAGTGACTGTCGGATATGCAATGCTGTGTGCTACAACCACTTGCTCCTGGATTGGAAGAAAATGTGTACTTTACATGAGGACACAATAGCGTATACTGTGATACCAAAGTCTAGTTAGCCTGCAGAGCATATTGGCAACAAACCCCAAATTACTTCAGAGCCTAAGAGAGGCGTACATATGCACAGCAACATGATCTATGCACTGACTTCACAAGGGCATTTTAAAATTGGTACTAATAGATTAGCAATAAGTAAATTGTTTGATTCTAAAGCTATGGCTGTATACGAACTGTATCACGTTCCTAGTTCTCTACTGATTTTGTGCCTTTAATACTGTCAAAGTAGGAATTATATTTGCGTTCACTGAATGTCTTTCTCTTGTGCTGGTGAGCTCACCGGCCTAGCCTAGCGATGGTGACCGGCACATCTTGATGGTGACCGGCACATCTTGATGGTGACCGGCACATCTTGAATTTAAGGTCAACGGGAACGTGCTTTAGGTGTAGCACCGTCTCCAAATGTATCCCAATCGTCACGTATTGTCGTCATGTCGTGAGATGAAGAATTCAGAGCAGCACAACCGATCGAGTTGGAGAATGGCCCGCAGAAGGAGACATCACCAGAGCTACCTCTGAGATCTCAAGTGACCTCTGGTCCACACGCTAGACGGCACGGCAGCACTTTCCCATCCAGCTATCCCACTGAGGGCAATTAATGTTCGTCGCACCAGAGTCCGGCTATTCTTTTAAAATCTCAGCGCCAAAATTCTGTCAACTTAAGTGCAGAGGCAATTTTAATGTGTTGGTTTTGTTGTGCAGCCATTGGTGTGCAGGCTGAGACCATCAACTCAGCGTATTCGAGAACTCGCTTTAATAACGTTGAATCCATAGTTTAAATAATGATCAATAATATGCGTATACTTCAGCATGGGGCTTACACTATATCCACCAATGTACAGGTACACAACCCACAAAAGCCAGGATTGTTAAATGTGACACGGGCGGTTGTACGGTGCAACAGATAGGATCTATCTATCATGTGTCACGTGGCGTCTTGACTTAACGGGACACACAGGGCTGCAGGGTGGAATGCGTCCATGGCTCTCGGGGGCCGCGATGCTTCAATCCAGTGACGTGTCACGCACTCGACAGATCGATGTTGTTTCGTACGCCAGCAAGACGTGTGGATTAAGGAGAGGGCAGAGGTGTAAGCAAGCTGGTACGGTCAAGTTTGGCATGCCGGTAGGATAATAACCGAAGCTTTGGGAAGGGGGGGATTGTAATACGACTGTACCGGTAAAAAATGTAAGTGACTTGCACCCGCTGGGAAAGGGGGAACACTGAGTCAGCCACACTCACCCGATATAATGATTTTATTGCCGGTGGCCAGGTGGCATGGATAGACAACGCACATATAGATGCCCGAGCATCAGCGATTTTAATTGTGCTTAAATCGGTGCACAGCAGCGAATGAAAATTATAACGAACGTGACAATTAATTTAAAATAATATTGCAGTTATACGATGTATTGTGTTGGTGGACTGGTGACAGTGTAGTTAACGCGCTGCATGATGATCCCAGAAACGTAGGTTCAACTCCTGACCAAGTCTAACATCAGTGGCGAGTGATAACTGAGATTGTATCCTTGCTCCCCCTCTAACAAAGCGTACTGACTGGCGCGTTGAAGTATGGTCGAATGTGGGGTCATCCAGTTTTGGATTGATACATGCTCAACGTTACTACGTTTTTATCACAATTGTTATAATTATTGCACACCGTGGTGTATTTCGACATGCAAATACAAGGAATGCTTGACAATGACTTTAAAAGACTGTGCGCAAGTACTGTTAAGAGTTGAGTTGTATTTGTATATATTGGGCAACGTTAACAATATTGATATGATTTTGAACAAACAGAATTGCTGTGACGGTACTGTTCCTTTGTGACTTTGTGTAAGCAATGTGTTCTCTTCGAATTTTAGTAATAAATTTGCTGCTCACCTATAACTCAAGTCACACCCCATCTGCCTTCACTCAAACAGTCCCCTACAGCCTTAAAAAAAACTCTTAAAAAGTCACCTCTTCACCGACTCACAACAAACCGACTGAGCAGGGCTCCGCGCCTCTGAATCAATGGGTGCAACGCGCCCGGAGAAAATGCGCGCGTTACAAAAGTAGATTATTATTATTAATCCATCTTCTATATATACTCAGGGGTGGAATTGTCTGGGAACGTACGGGAACGCCGTTCTCGGAGGGAACGTATAAAGCTTTTGTGGTCTTAAATTTGGACGGTTTCTGACAAATAGATGGATGGTTTCAAACACAACTGGTAACGACGATCATTTTATATCCAGAACATTTGTAGGCTCTACACTCGTGGCGTAGTGGGTAGAAATGGTTGCGTTTAAGGTAGATAAACCTCAGTTCAAACCCAACCTTAATAA
>JAZEWU010000040.1:3600014-3643319 GCA_036362915.1 Geotria australis
ACTTACTGAGAATGGCTACGTTCATTATTTACAATTTTACACACGTGCTCGCAATGCCACCAATTACACCACGTGCGGACCGTGTGAGAACGTGCCAGTGTTCAGTGGCCGAGTGGGTCGGACGCGGGACCTTAGAGTTAGGGAGTCGCAAGTTCCAATCCCTTTTTAAAATGTAATTTTTTTAGATAATGGAATTATTTTAAAAAACATTGTAAACTTGAGATTATTATTATGCATTACTAGCAGGGGCGACCCGGCGTTGCCCGGGTAACTGATCGTAACTGGGTATAGTAATAGAGGCGCCGCTTATCCTAACTGGGTATTATAATGGCGACGCGGCTCATGGTGCATATGGCCTGGCACAGGCTCCGGGGTGACGTCACCGACACTTAGTGGCGAATGGTGGTTGTTGTTGTGTGTGGGTGGGGGGGATACCGGGATAAAACGGGACAGGTGGCAACCCCTACCAATGATGTGTTTAAAATGTTTCCAAAATGTAACAATCGATTATGCCATGTGCGTACATGTCATCATCGACTAGTACATGTGTGGAGTTTGCAAGTTCTCCCCGTATCTGTGTGGGTTTTCGCCAGGTACCCCTGTTTCCTCCCACAGTCCAAAGACATGCTGCTCCATAGGTTAATTGCCCTGAATAAATTGCCCCCGGTGCCCTGAGATGTTGTAACTTGCTTACCCCTCCTTGCTGGACAACTGTTACAAAGAGCTACATAGCTCACCGGTTCTTTCCAACTTAAATAAAAACGGACTGACTGGTATTCATATGGTGGGTGCCATTCTCTACAAAGAACGAATTCCTCTTATATAACGATGTAGGTTTTCAAGGCGCGATGTATGAAAATTGCCATCCATAGCTGTTCTTTCGGGATAGCCGTGTCGCGACGTTTCATCGCGAAGGAGAGCTTTGGTAAAATATAATGTAACGTTACGTTAATTGCAGTATCAATGTTGAGACACAGGGTGGTGTTGCAAGTCTAAGAAACAAAGTCCAGGGAAAGTATATCTGCTCAGATAAACCCGTAGGGGGTCGCGATCTTCTTCTTTGCGATTCTTCGAAGCGCGATGTTAAATTACAGTTTCCCATTTTCTTGCACAGCCCCTTGCATTTTCATTGAACTCCGCAAGGTCTTTTGAGCTGAGACGGAGCCTATCCCGGCAGACACTGGACGCAAGGCAGGGTCAAGGTAGAAGCGTTCACGTCGCCATCCCTGTCAGGTAATACTTGGTATTGCGTGCGAATTCTACCAAACACTTCGAGGCCGAGCAGAAAGACAACGATGTCCGGAGGCTGACCATCGTGCTTCGAAGAATCGCAATGAAGAAGAGCTATACCCAGGATGTAACGCCAGTCCATCGCAGACCCCCGGGGTGAAATTGAGTCAGCAGGTCAATTAACCATCGCGCTTCAAAGAATCGCATAGAAGAATAAGAATTAACCTAGACACCAGCAGCAGAGTGACTGTCGACTTTGGAAGGAAAACGTAATAAAAGCGTAACCCAACGCCGACACGCGGAGAACATGCAATCTCAACACAGAAGAACGACGCGAGCCGGGCGGCTACCCTTAACATTAAGCATGAAATATCGTTAACATGTGATTCACGAAACACATTATAAACTGTACAGTAACAATCCACAATGTATTGTTTAATGAACCAATGTACGTGATCCATATAATTGTTGTGACAATTATATGGATCACGGTGTTTGCTAATACAACCCAGTGAGCTCACGTGGAGAGCCTACCTGCGCGGGAATGGCCTCTCCTGCACACCCGACAGGGTGGTCCAGATGTCCTGTGACCCTGTGCAAAGAAAAAGCCGGTTTTCATACAGGCTTATTGGACTCTTAACAAGGACGTCAATTGAAATCGCGATAGTGATATTTATTCATCCATCCATTTTCAGAAACTGCTTAATCCTGTACAGGGTCGCGGTGAGCCGGAGCCCATCCCGGCAGACACAGGGCGCAAGGCAGGGGAATACCGAGGATAGGACGCCAGTCCATCGCAGGGCGCCTGGGGAAGTTTAGTCAGTACGCCAATTAACCTGGCAGCATGTATTTGGACGGTGGGAGGAAACCGGAGTGCCCGGCGAAAACCCACGCGGACACGGGGAGAACATGCAAACTCCGCACAGAAAGGCACCCGAGCCGGGATTCGAACCCGGGACTTCTTGCTGTGAGGCGGAAGCGCTACCCACTACGCCACCGTGCCGCCCTTAGTGATATTTAATAAAGCTTATATGTGTCGTTTTTACATCGCTTACATTGCGTTGCACACGCACGCGTATACAAAAACATTACGTTTAAAGCATGAAATGGGGCTCACAAAACACGTGGACCACCCTGGAGTTTCGGAGGGCCCTCTCCTACCCTCGACGCGACACCGCCCCACCGACCACCGCTGTCTAATTATACGCGGGGACGCGCGTAATTAAGAGAGCGTTCTGCACTTACACGCCTTCAATTACGTTTCAGATGCAGAGCGAGAGAGGATTGGAAGGGTCCTCATTAAAAGCAGGTCGGCACGCACACACACACACAGGTGCGGCTCTGTCCAATTAACAGGTGCTTCTGCCCGCACCTGTGAGCAGATTATCCTGGGTCCGAATTTGCCAAACAGTAAAAACTACTTAATTTGGAAAACGTAACATAAACAATCGTCGCCACCTTCCGAAAATAAAATCACTGAGCAGGACCAGTTTGAAAAGCGGTCGTGAGCCTCAGTGATGAGGCGAGGTGCATTTTTGTTCCTTTGGTTTTTATTGGTTGTTTTTTCTTTCATTGTTGACATGCCGTTCTCTTCACGGCCCTTGTGCAGCGCTTTGTGACCCTCGGGTGAAAGGCGCTATATAAAATGCTATTATTATTATTAAATATGATAATAAAGACAAAGGTCCCCCGTATAGCCTTCACAGGCGGTAGGATCAAGTGCTGTTATCGAGCAACTGGAAAGGACACCAAGGCACACGAGAGGGTGGGTGGCCAGAACCACGCCCGGCCGTCTTTGTCTCCCTAGTGGCATGGTTTACACGCTGCACCAGGTACTAATTTGAGGCTGATCCTGTACAGGGTCGCGGTGAGCCGGGGCCTATCCCGGCAGACACAGGGTGTAAGGCAGGGCTATACCCAGGATAGGACGCCAGTCCATCACACGGGAACCGAGGGCAATTTGGTCCGCAGGCCAATTAACCTATGCAACGGCATGTCTTTGGACTGTGGGAGGAAACCGGAGTGCCTGGCGGAAACCTACGCGGACACGGGGAAAACATGCAAACCCCCGCACAGAAAGGCACCCGAGCCGGGATTCAAACCGGGAATCTTCTTGCTGTGAGGCGACAACGCGACTTACCGCGCCACCGTGCCGCCCTTTTCCTCAGAAGCGATGTCCGTAATTCCAGGTGCCTGCTCTGACGTACACTGGAGGCTGATGATTATACTGACATCACTTACGAATTAAACCATCATTCGCGGTTTAACTCGGCTCATTCTGATTCCACTGTGCGGGTAGTCCTCGCGGTTATCCTGTGAAGTGACCGCGTGGCCCCGCACGTGAGAATGTGGAATTTCCACCACTCGCTCGGGGCCTACCGTGGACATGATCGCCACCCCTGGCCTGTATGTGCCGTTCCGTTCCCCCTGTGGGTGTGCTCGATTTGTACCGCGTGCCTCTTCGGAACAAAGTCCAACGTTTCGACGCACGTTATGGGGGACCTCCTTAAGGAACCCGAGAGGCACGCAACATTCAGTTCTCTACGCCGGAAGACAGACATCCATCACCACCACTCTTGTGTAGATTTATCTCAATAAGCCCTGCAGTGTGCATGGCGCATTCCCATTACTTGTGTCGACTTGTCCCGTTGCACTCACTTAGCTTCAAGTCACTCGAAGATAAACGGCGCACACAGGCTCCTTGCATGGATCAGCGCAGTGTGTGTAACATGTTACATATATGTGTATTATCACGGTTGCTCTTCAGGGCTGTTCTTTCTGTATAGCCGTGTCGAGCGCTCTCCCTCGCGACGTTATGCTTCCAACGTGGGAGGCAAAACGTACATCGGTACAGACGTTTATTATTACGGCAGGGAAATACCCAATGAGCTTGCAAGCTATGCAAGCGGGACTTGGGCCACCTCACGCCATGCGGACAGGAGTATTTGAGTATACTTCACGCTGGTCAATGTGCGTCGGCGGATTCACTTGAAGCGTCGCACAGATGTGCAGTTTGGAATCAGCCACAATGACCTTTAAAGGCGGGCAAATAAACCGTACGACATTTACGACTGCACTGTGTCTACAGAATCAACGGTATCTAAATTAACCTCAAACAATGCGCTGGTTAATGTTCAGCGATTCAACCTGCCATCAGTTTAAAAACCCAGCTTCTTCATCCTGAATCGGATCACAAAGTGCCTTGTTGATGGAGCGTGTGAGTGGGTTTTGTGGGGAGCGGTGGCTCAGTGGTTAGCGAACTACGCTAGGAATCCGGTTGTCTGAGTTCGATTCCCGACCACGGCTGTCATCAGTGGCGGAGAGATACTGAACCCGGTGCTGGGCCTATCCCTTCACCAACCAGCACTGACCAGAGTAATGAAGTATTGGTCAAATAGCCCTCATGATTGACTCGGCGTGAAGGATGGGGCTCATTGTCCGCGAGCAGTGAACTCGATACAATGAACATGAATAATAATAATAGCGTTTTATATAGCGCCTTTCACCCGAGGGTCACAAAGCACTGTACAAGGGCCGCGAAGAGAAGGGCATGTCAACAATGAAAAAAAAAACAACCAATGAAGCCAGCAAGCTGGGTTTGACTCAAAAACACGGTTATCATCAAGGAAAGGAAAATCGTGTCAAAATCAGTCTTGGAGCCTCCCCTAATTTTACTCAGCCCTAAACGAGTGCATTTCGCTGCGTGTAACCATCAGCACTGGGGGAGACAAAGGCGGCAGGGTATTCATTGCGCTGGCGATACCCACCCTTTGCTAAAGTGTGGCGCCAGCCTTAAGAGCTGCTCGCCTACAGCACCTGGAACTTTCAAACGTATTATGATTCAGCGTGTGTTTTTGCAGTTCCCATGTTCAAGTCATCTTGAACATGCTGGGACAGAAGTTGTGCATGGTGGGTGTGGCTGTGTGGTTTGCAGGAGTGCGTGCGTGTGTGTGTGTCTGTGTGTGTGAGGGGGCATCCCACATTACTCTGCATCTGGCTTTTGTCGAGACTCGTTTTTGCAGCTGCTCTGGAAAACGAGACGGGCTTTGCTGTGATTCTCACCATCCCCACAACCACGGTCTCCACCGCCGTCTCTACCACCCACCCTTGTCAACCACCCACGATGACCCACAGCAGCAGGACCATGGCCGTCACCCTCGTGTGTGCCTCGTGGCTCCTAACGTCTCTGCTGCACGCAGGTACTGTCTCCGTGTCCGTGTGTGTGGTTTTGTCTGCCTGACGTGCGAGCCTTTGACACTTCACGTGGCCTCAAGGGGCACCCAGCCTGGCACAAGCGACGTGGTGACGTCTCCGCCGCTTGGTGTGGCGAACGGTTGTTGTTGTGTATCGTGTGTGCCGTTGGACACTACGTTCTACACTCTACAGGAAGCTATTTGTCATCGCATCAACGACGTGTGACAGAGAGACGACTTGACAACTTAGTGCTGCCGCCTCACAGCGAGAAGGGCCCTGGTTCGAATCCCGGCTCGGGTGCCTTTCTGTGTAATGTTTCTATGTTCTCCCCGTGTCCGCGTGAGTTTTCGCCGGGCACTCCGGTTTCCTCCCCACAGTCCAAAGACATGCTGCTGGATAGGTTAATTGGCCTGCGACTAAATTGCCCCCGGTTCCCTGTGATGGACTGGCGCCCCACCCAGGGTATAGCCGTGCCTTGAACCCTGTGTCTGCCGGGATCGGCTCCGGCTCACCAAACCCTGTGCAGGATTAAGCGGTCCTACCAATGTATGGATGGATGGACTTGATGACTTAATGACACTTGAGAATACGGTATGTACTGGACTTGAAATCCACATGCTGCCGGTTCAAGTTAAATTCCCAGGAACCGCTGGGCGATGCAACTCGTTTTAACAGTTGTCCGGGAGGTAAAACCAAGGGGAACCTGCCTTTAAAGCCCCTCCGCCTCTATGCACCCAGCAAGTATGAATGGGTTCACGCACAGTCGATCGGAGTGGTGGGGAAAAGCGTGGGTATTCTAACCTATTCCACAATGGCCAGCGTGGAAGGGGAGGACAGAATACCCTGTGGAGTTGCTCTCTCGAGCTCACTCTAGTGGAGGGATTTCAGAGCTACACACCTTTACCTTTAGTGGTGATACGGCACGGTGTATCTGTATTCAGAGGGGCAATGCAGCTCGGTTCGCGTGGCGCCCGCGTGAGTACCCGACTACCGTCCAAAGACATGCTGCCAGGTTAATTAGCGTACTGACAAAATTTCCCCAGGCGCCCTGCGATTGACTGGCGTCCCATCCTTGGTGTTCCCCTGCCTTGCGCCCTGTGTCTGCCGGGATACGCTCCGGCTCACCGCGACGCTGTACAGGATAAAGCGGTTTCTGAAAATGGATGGATATTATGAACTTCCCCTTACAGAATAATAATTATTTTCCTGTTGTTTTTGTGTCCTATGTCTTACGGTTTATCGCTATTGCTTCACTCTCGGTTATTTGATCTCCCCGCTGTTAACATGTCGTTCTCTCCACAGCTCGGATTTTTAAAAAAAAAACCTCAAAAAAATATTATAATAATAATAATAATTTGTTGCTGATCACCGTTCTCGGTCGTTGTTGATTTGTCGTTCCCTCCGCAGCCCCGTGCAGCGCTTTGTGACCCTCGGGTGAAATGAAAGGCGCTCCATAAATGCTATTATTATTATTATTACTACTACAGGCGGCGTTTGCGCGGACAACGTCGCGACCCCGTCGCCCCAAAACTCCACGGCGACCGGCGTGAACGACACCGCGACCGCTGCGCCTAACGCGACGACGACACCGGCCGGGCCGCCGGGTTTGAACGAGACGACGCCGGCGCCGCGCGGAGGGAACTCGAGCGAAACCGCGACGGCCCCGACGGCCGCGACAACCGAGCGGGCGCCGCCGACGACGACGCAGAAGCGGAGCAGGGTGGCCATCCCGCTCTCGTTCGTCATCCAGGACCGGAACTTCACGGCCGACCTGGACGACCCGGCGTCCGACGCCTTCCGCTCGCTGGAGAAGATCGTGACGTCGCAGGTGGCCGGTCGCGTTCCGCGCGTCGCCGGTGGATTTAACTTAAAGGAGGCGTTCGCGTGTTCCCCGCAGATGTGTCACCCGGAGTACGGCACTGTGGATAGGTGTCTCCCTTGGTGAATGGGGTTTGGTGGGATGTTGCGGAGACATAGCGATCCGAAGGCCCTCCGACTAAAGGGGGTTGGTGTCAGGAAGGGCATCCGGCCGTATAATTCTGGTTCAATACCCCAATTCCACAATCGCTGGGGGACAACCGGCCAACCCGGGTCAACCTGGATAGCGGCCGTTTAAACCCTCATTCTTATGGAGCCCCCGCCCACTGCTCAGGTAGCCCCGCCCCCTTCTCGGGTAGCTCCACCCTTTGCCAAAATCATGAATAGAGCACGGGGCCAGAACTTGCCTAACCGGGAGAAAATCCTGATTATTCAAGACGCGTTTCGGACACCTGGATAAGGCGTTTATAAAACTTGGACATGTTTGGTAGATTTAACGGGTCAGGGCCACACACCTGGTGACTATGGAGACATGCGGCCACGGACCCAGCCCATTGAAGGGCACTGAGCCAGCACACTCCCTCCAGCTGCTGTGGAAATGTGGTCAGAGTGGTGCTCAGTTCGGCTTGGGTGAACGTGGTCCAAACATTAGCGCACACTCTCGCTCGGGGCGTCGGTGGGTCTGCCGTCGGGGGGCACTGAGCCAGCGCCGTCGATGATGCTCTGCGTTCAAGAGCCGCGACTCCTGCCCCGGCGCATTGTAGGAGGGCTCCCGAGTGTAGCGAGCGCGGTGGGTCGACCGGCTCGGAGGTTGGAGCGCTGAGCTCATCGCTGAGATCCACCCATCCATCCATTTTCATAAACCGCTTAATCCTGTACAGGGTCGCGGTGAGCCGGAGCCTAGTCCGGCAGACACAGGGCGGAAGGCAGGGGATCACCGAGGATGGGACGGCAGTCCATCGCAGGGCCACTGGGGAAATGTTGTCAGTACGCAAATTAACCTGGCTGCATGTCTTTGGACGGTGGAAGGAAACCGGAGTGCCTCGCTAAGATCCCCGAGTGGGAATCCAGGTTTCAGCCACAAGCGATTAAAGCGAGGTTCTCAAGCGGAGTGAGATTATGGTAAATACAGTACGGTGGACACAAGCCAAATAATTTATACTTCGTTACGCTTCAACCCCTGCGAGCAATGCGTACTGTATTGTATTCTGCTTGATTTTGCAGCTGGACCAAGTTTTCCGAAATTCGACCTTGAGGGATTCGTACATCACCAGCGTGGTGCGCCGCTTCTGGTAAACTATTCCCCGAGCATCTCCACGCGTCATCTGACCAGACTAAAGATTGTCCCCCGACAGCAGCAATTTCTCAGAACAGTAAACATTGTGTTTTAGCCCATATGTCCATAAGGCCATACAAATGACAACGAACACGTTCGCTCTTGGCAGGGCCGGCGCCAGACTATTTTGCGCCCTACGCAAGGCCAGCTACTTGCATCCCCCACCCACAATCATTTTTTGGGCAAACTCCAATTTTTAAAAACAGATGTTTCGTAGAAAAAATAGTCACGCTGTTAACAAAAACACAACATTCTACCTACACGAATAAAACAAATAAATCCTAAATATCCCCTGCCTTGCGCCCTGTGTCTGCCGGGATAGGCTCCGGCTCACCGCGACCCTGTATAGGATTAAGCGGTTTCTGAAAATGAATGAATGAATAATTCAAAGTCCCTGAAACTTCTCTGAGATTTCCATTTTTTTTTATTGCGCACGAGGCGGCTGCCTGGTTGGCCTAATGGGAGCGCCTAAGCGTTTCTCGCTATTCCCTCCCGTTCCTCTCCGCCGGGCCACCACAACGCGGGCCGCGCCGGTGCCAGGCGCGGTTCGGTGGGGGTCACGTCGGACCTGCTGTTCGACACGCGACGAGGTGGCGTGCAACCGGACTCCGTGGCCGACGCGTTCCTGCGCGGCACTCAGGGCGGCACGCGGCTCGGGGAGCTGGGAGTGAGCGGTCCCATCGTACCCGGTGGGTCCCCCACCCTCCCACCGGGGGTCCCGTCTCCCCCAACGCCCGTCACTATGCAGGGTCGCGCGCGGGGAATATCTTGGAAGAATTAGGGAGCGAGGCAGAGACGCCGCCAGTTCATCGCAGGGCGTTGCGGGGAAATTTAGTCAGAAGGTCAAGTAACCTAGGCGGAAGCTTGTCTTTGTGCCTCTGAGCATTTGAGCATTGGTGCTCCGTTCATTACGATCAGTCCCCGGTGGAAAAGCCATGACCTATCCTGGCAGACACAGGGCGAAGGGCAGGGCTATACCGCATGATGGAACGCAAGTTCATCGCTGGGCACAGGAGGCGGGAATTTAATTAGTAGGAAAAATAATCTGAGCACCAGCAGCATGTCTTTCACCGCGCCACCGTGCCGCCCTAATATCGATCCAAAATCTGATAATATTTCCATTAGAGGGGACAGTCACAAGCAGAGGAGAAGATAGGAGGTCTTAACCATGCATATAAACAGGAACGCTTCACGAATTTGCGTGGCATCCTTGCGCAGGGGTCATGCTAATCTTCTCTGTATCGTTCAAATTTTAGTTATGTACTGCCGGAGCAAGTACAGGGACAGGGTGTCAATAGCACAGATGACTGGGGTAATAATCTTCCTGCAGCCACCACTGGTTTGGTTGAGGTTGACAGGGATTTGAGGTAAGGCCCTGGTCACCGGAATAGAGAGCACAAATGAATAATTCCACTTTGTAGCTTTAATGTTGTACGTATATTTCGCCTCACGATGAATTTTTGATGCGCACTTCTAATTATTTATAAGCCATCTTTATGTATTTTTTAGCACGCGCCTTTTGATAATTATCCACTCGTCGTCGCTCGTTGATGCAATTCAGTGACGTTATTTATGTGCTGCCAAATCAATATCGCTGCCGCCCCCCCGTTACAGCGCCATCGTTAGCGCGACCATCTGGGCGTTTCACCGCCTTCGCAGGTGACGGTGGTTGCGCCTTCCTTACAATCTTCGCCGTTCGTGCAGCGGTTGTTTTTGATCCGCCGAAACGTCTCCCCTGCCGTGCGTTTTGCGTATCTGCCGGTTCCCGCTCGTGAACCTGCGTTTGGCTTTCACCGGCCCTCTCTGATCCAATTTGACTGTCGTGCTGCCCCTTACTGGACCAGAGGTCACTCGAGGGGGATCTCAGAGGTTATTCTCAGTCACTGCTTAATCCTGTAAGAGGGTCACGGGGGACTGGAGCCTATCCCAGCAGACACAGGGCACAAGGAAGGGCTATAGTTAGGGTGGGACTCCAGCCCATCACAAGGCACTGAGGGCCATCCTGTCAAAAGGCCAATTAACCTAGGCAGTATATCTTTTGATGGTGGGAGAAAAGCGAAGTGCCCGGTGAAAACCCACGCATACACGGGGAGAACATGCAAACTCCACACAGAACCTAAGGTTTCTTGCTGTGAGGCAACAGCGCTACTCACTATGCCGCCGTGCCGCCCGATCTCAGAGGTAGTTCGTGAAATCCAGTTTTGTGGGCTGCATCACTCTGCGAGATATCCGAATGGAGTCCTCGTCTCATGATATTCGTTGGTAGAATTCTCCCTTGAATTACAATAACAAACGATTCCACACATGAATATCAACACATGGATTGAGTTTGGATTGAGAATGAATGGTCTCAAAGGCACATTGGCCCAGTTTTGAATAGGTTTGGTGGCCCGATTGCTCCAAGATAATTGCTGCCTCTTCCCCACAGGAGCCACGAATGAGTTCCCATCCTGGTCCATCGCTCTCCTGGCCTTAACCAGCACAATCCTCCTGCTCAACATCATCTTCCTACTGGCATGTGTGAGTACGACCTCGGAAGCCAAGCAGGGTTGAGCCTGGATAGTATTTGGCATGGATAACTCACTACCATAATAATAGTAATTAATTACATGTATGTATTTACATCACCCAGAGGTCCCAAGGCGCTGCAGACAACCGCAAAGAGGCAGAGCGGTAGCAAGTCTGTCGCTTAGTGGGGAGGATGACGGTTCGAGCCCAGCGACCGCCATGGTTAATTCTGCGTTGTGTATTAACCATACATCGTATCGTCTGCTTTGTTGTGGAAGCTAACACTCTCGTGATGTTATTTGAAAAAGAGTAGCAGGCAATGTGTGCCAGCGTGAAAAGTTACTCACAAATCAACCAATTGAAAAACCACATCGCAACATTACTCTGCGACTGCTAAACAAACTGTAGACTGTCGGATATCCCAATGTAGCAGGCCTCTCGCACAAACGGAAAGCCGCCACTCAGTAAGGCTTTTTCTGGGTAAATAAAATAGACAGTAAAGCTATTAATGATTTTAAAAAATATATATGCGTATGTGTAGGTTTATAAAGACACCAATCGTGTTTTGTGTTTTTTCTGGATGGTTTTGGAATTCCACGGTTTCACCCGTGGGCCTGTATTTACTGTTCTAGTAAATACATTCTCGCCGCCGTGTCAGGACACGCAATAGCGGTGGCCACAGCATCGGGAGACAGACGTGGGAAGATTTGTATTCAAATGCGGTTCTTGGCTGGCGGATCGCATCAGGGTCGCAGGTGCAGCACTGCAAAAGCTTGCTTAAGTAAAGCCCCTATCGACGAGATTTTGCCCGCAGTTCTACACACTGAGCAGACGTCTTGAAAAACGTGGGAGTACCCACACTTTATCCCACCACACGCCACCGTGCGGATTGAACAACTGCGGCATTACGCATTTTGCCGGCTTGCACCAATCGTGTCAGCCGCCGCGCTGGGAGATTAAATCGAATCGGCAGCTGCCTGTGTGTGCACTTGCAAGTCTGGTGTGCTGCACATTACACCGTGGCAGCACCCATCGTTTCTCAGTTATATGATAACGTTTGTAACGCACACGATTCAACGGAAAATTCAGGAAAATCTGAGCATTGCTCTTAACAGCTGCTCTTTCCGGATAGCTGTGGAAAGTGTTCCCTAAGGAGTAAAACAAACAATTTTAGCCACCATATTCAGGGGATAGCCTGGTCGGGGTTCGACGCTCCGCTCGGTATAGATTGATAGATGTATAATTATTACAGCAGAAAGTACCCAGTTAGCTTGCAATCGCTTTACAGGATGGCAGTGCGGCAGAATGCTGGTGTGACAGTGTGGCTCTGTGCCATTGTGGCTGTGTGTGGCTGTGTGGCTTTGTAGTGGAGTGCCGGCATGGTGGTGTAGCAGTGTGACAGAGTGCCAGTGTGACTGTGTGGCGATGTTGCAGCGTGCTGGCATGGCGGTTTGGCTGTGTACCGGTGTGGCTGAGTGAGTGTTGGTGTGGCTATCTGGCTGTGTGGTGGAGTTGCCGATATGGCAGCGTGGCAGAGTGCCGGCGTGACGATCCGGCACTCACTCCCTTGCAGGCGGTGTGGTGCTGCCGGAGAGGCCGCTCCGCCTCGTACGGCGAAAGCGGCGCCACGGAGCTGTACTACACCGGGGAGACCACGTCCTACCCGCTGTACGACACGCACGGATCGCTCAACCAGTCCAAGACCGTGATCAGCCCCTACGTCGAGGTGCCGCCACTCCCCGCTCAGCCATGTCTTCAAATGATTATAATTTTTCCTGCTGCTGTTTGTACAAACTTTAGATGCTATTCCTTTAAGGCTGAGTCAACCTTGAGGTGGGCCCTGGACCGGTTCAGGTATCGCTCGCCACCGATGTTAGTCGTGGCTGGAAATCTGGGTTCATAACGCAGTGCATGGAGCACTGCGCCACCACTGTCCTAAGTAAATATTCATTTTGCTGTCACTCCCATAGAATGCTGCCGTAAAATGCTGCCAGAGAACACTGCCATTGAACACTATGGGTAACTCACAAAGTGATACTGATTTTATCATCTCGAGCGGGATGATGGGCTTTCAACTGGGACTTGAATTTGTAACTTGCTGATTGTGACTAGCGTATTCTATAGGATTCTATGGCCCTCACCTGAAAATATGGATTCACCAGTTTCGCCACTAACTCTAGGGCTGTCCAATTTCTCATATAAAACCCAAGAGACATTTTGACCGCACTTCTAATGCAATAATTCAAAGCCGCATTTTTGTATACATTTTTGATTGCTTGGCTTTTGTGCTTCTTTACAGAATTCAGGAATGACATTCACAAACAAAGGAATGGAATCCGGGATGTGAAACTGCAATGGATTCTGGATCAGAGATGCTGATTTTGCTGGTAAAATAGGTCATCAACTACCATTAGTATTATTACAGCTCCAGTCACCAGGCTCACAAGCCCCATTCATCGCAGAATATGCAACAACGCCACAGCCGTCTCTACTAACATAACTCACAAATTAAGCCCGGTGGCATTCTAATGTGATCAGTGGTGGTGCTCAGCCTAATGGAACTAAGTAAAGTTTACGGCCCCAAGCAGCTTAAGAGGGTCCCAGATTTCTGAAGAAAAAAAATGGATCCATCAAATATCAGTTTAAATTTAAACACTAACATAACCCACCAATTGCGATCAGGTCAATTAAACTCTCACCTCCATGTTGTTTTAATCGCTGTTGTTTCATCTCTTGCCCTTATGCAGTGCTTTGTGACCCTCGGGTGAAAGGCGCTCTATAAAATGCTATTATCTCACGTCTCCAAATTTATTTTAATTCTGCTTAAGAGCCTCCCAACAATACCACCACTGAATGATTTAACCAATGATTTCAGATCACGTTCTGCAATGCTGCCTTCTGCTCAAGAAATAATAATATTTTGCTCTTTGAGATGCAACAAGATGAATCGAGTGGTAAACCATATTTGGCCTTTTTGTGTATGCAGTCACCGGTGACCAGGCTGAGTGGATCAGCTTGCTACACTTGGGAGCCCAAACACCCAGACTTAAATCCAGGATCTCAGCGGTGCCGGCTGAGTTACTCTGACACGGTCATCGCGAACACGATGACCCATCCAGCCAATAGGAGTATTAATTTTGAAAACAAAATACTCACCGTGCTCCTGGGACGGTGATGTGGCAGAGCGAGAGTGTGATTGCTGCCTGTTGCTGAAGTTCACAGTTGAAGCCCAGTTTCTTTCCCGGTAAATACTGCATGGCTGCACAGTGGATGTTCAGAATGTCGTGACAATTTTGTAACTTTATCGCAAATTGCTGAATTGCGTAACACCACATAGCAACGTCACCCCCCGCCCTCTATAGTGAAACGACTGCAGACTATAATAGTCTGTGAAAGCTACAGCATCTTTGTGATAGCCCTGCATCAACGACTGGAATGGATACAAATTATTTTTGTCATATGATGCCAAATTGGATGTTTATGCATTCGCTTGCATAAACAGAACCTCACTAATGTCGAACTTAAAACAGACGTGCCAATTAATCTCGCGAATCCACTATTCCAGGCACCCTCTTCCCCGTCGGAGCACTTGTCGGGCATGGTGGGGCCTGCTTGTTACTTAGTGCCTTAGGGGTTGGCATTGGTGGGTATCATTAACTTTTATTTCAATTAGTTTATCTGCAAGTCATGTGCGATAGGGGTAAAGCGTGGGTACTCTTGCCTCTTCCAAGATGTTTGACTGTCTTGGCCATATGTTTCGAGAGGGGCTTTCTGAAGCTCCCTCTAGAGGGGGCGTTTGCGTCAGCAAAGGCGTGAGCAAGCAATTGCAGGGCTGCACATTTACCTATTTAAAAGAGCCGGTGGATTACATAATGCATGCTTGCTTTTTAGGATAAACCTTTTTTTTTACATAAAAAACACAAGCCACATCAAAAAGCCCACATTTATACTTTTATATATATTAAAAAAATAATAATCAGATAACAATACAGATATCTAGTATCTGTAACATTACAATAGATGAGATACAGTTTACGTTTTAAAAGACATCTTTTTAAAGAGAGTTTTGTCTTGTTTTTGCATTTTAACCACGGGAGTTAAATTAAATGCAGCCGTTGGTTGCTTTGCGGGTTCACACGATAACTTGTATTTTCCATTTAGCTTTTCCAGCTCAGCTATGGTAAAGCAGCTTAAATACTAAAACCTCCCCCGTTTCCCCCCACCCCAATTTTATATCAAATTGAGTAGTAGTTTGTCTTACAAATATTCCTTGGTGTTGTTGTTGCTCCACGTTGCAAACAAAAAAAGGGATGACTTTGCATCAAAATGTTTTTAACATACTTGCAGTTCTTTTTTGTTATGTCTTTGCAATTTCGTGTTCGAGCAACCGCAATAAACACCACAGAATCGCGACTTGTTTGACGTTTACTTGCTTCTCAAAAGAAAAAAATATATATAGCTTTTTTTTTGCCAGAAACAGCGGATAATTAGTGTTTGACACCAAACACGTTTACAGACGAGAAATCCTATAACAGCAAACGAAAGATACACCACAGTGAGTATTACATACTCGTCAACGTCACCACTGTACACGGACTATTTCACCTTAAAAATAGCAAAATAGGCGCTATGACGGTACCCTTTTTCATTGTACACAATCCATCAATGCTTTTTTTTTCTTCTAGTTTTGTATTTAATTTACAAAAGAAGAGCCAAAGACACAACGACAGCTACGGTTATGCTTCGATGTCGGTTGGGTGATGGAGGGTGCGTGGGGAATGGATTGGGCAGGTAGGGTTGTTGTTGTTTTAATGTTTGGTAAAATGCTATGTACAAAAATGTAAGTCAGGAAGCATGCGGAACCCAAGGGGAGGTTTCCACCCTGGGAAGGGCCAAACACGTCCGAAAGTGCATTAGTTGCGTTGTTGGGGGAGAATACACAAGCGCATCAATTTACATTCATGGTAACACGCACGACGGCAACGTTCAAATCCAGAGTTCATGAGCTTCACTACGTTTCCGAGAAAGTTATTCACAAAGCGACGGAATTAACAAACAGCGACCGGAGCGTGTCTGGAAGTGTTGAGACACAAACGGGAGGTGAACTCAGATAAACCCGCAATCCTGTCCCCCAGTACTCGTCCCGTCTCTTTCGCTCTGCCCTAACGACGCTGCACCAACCTCCAAGCTGTGGTCATGCTCCAAGCAGTGGCGTAGACATAGACGGATCTACTTAGGGTGCAAAGGCGATGAATGTGACCATGAAATGAGAGGCCCTGCACACACGTGTGTGTGTGTGTGCGTTTGTGTGCATTTGATGAGTTGGAAGCCGTATTGCAGTGGTTAGTACACTGCCATGTCAATCCGGCAACCTGAGTTTGGTTCGCGGCCACGGGCAACTTCAATGTCGGAATATCTCAACTGATCGTGGACCTCCCCTAGGTTGACTCAGCCTTAAATTAGTAGCTAGTGCGGTCTGTTAAAAGTCAGCACTGGGGAGAGAAAGGTGGTTGAGCGTGATGCTGGTAACTCCACACCTTCATTAGTAGCTCGCTAACAGCACTTGCTCCAGGAAAATGGTAACAGCCATACGGGTGATGTTTGTTTTTGTACAAGATATGTGCTCGTAAACAGCACATTACGCAACAGTCTGTGTAGGCTATACGGGGAATTTTTGTCTTTATACAAGATGTTCCAGAAAGGACTAATAGATTTAAAATGTTTAGCTCCATTGCTTTAATTGACAAAGCGTTAATAAAGCCATCAGCTATGAGCCCGTGTGGGAAAATTCCACATCATCCACGATGTCGGTTCGTGCCAAAAGTGTCACTTTCTTCACGTGATGACACACTGTTGACTTTACAGACCACCCCAAAACCACGATGTGATAAATGTTGTAAACTCTACTTTGCTATACCAAGCAGAGTGCATTCCCTGAACAGGACAAATTCTCCGACCATAGCCATCCAGACACTTCAAAGCGAGAAAGAGAGAGATGCAGAAGAGACGAGCAAGAAGAGTTGAACCGAGCGTTGCGATTCCCCAACACGTCTGCCAACAAAACTTAACGGAGTCACGTTTTAAGTGTACGAAAACTCGCCGGACCACACACACGTGCGTGCCCGTGCGCGCGCTTGTGTAATAAGTCCCACGGTCCGTGCGTCTGAGTCGTACGTTCGAGTCTGGGGAGGAGAGCCCCAGCAAAATGTAATTTTCTCTCCGGCAAGACCTGCCGGTGACCACAATTGGTACGATTCCGCGTGGACAGGGGTTTATTTTGAAGGTGAGCAACGTTGTGGGTTTGTTGAACCGGGTCACGGTGCCCACACGCCGGCGGTGTACCGCTGCGGGCGAATCGCTCTCAGCCGGACGGCACACGTTTCGATAATTTCCCTGCACGTTTTTTTTTGTTTAAAACCAAGCGGCTGCAAGAATCAGACCGGCGAGTTCACGGCACGATCTGGCTCATGAGTGACAAGCACTAGGGTGACTCGGCCACGTGGCCTCGCCGTATAGGCCCGGATTCCCCAACGTTCACGGAAAGCCTGAAGCGCGTTATTATTGGTGGCGGTTTATCATAGGACGAAAATGAACGATCGCCAACAACGTGAATCGGGCCCCCTACACAAATATTTAGGCATGTCACGATTCTTCACGTTAAAATCGATTCCTACGATCATAACAAATGATTTAAATTGTGCTCGTAAGAATCTACGCAATTGCATTATAGTTATGTGTTGATGGAGAAAAGTTATGTCACCGAGTTGGTTTTGCTGTCGTGTTGTACAGTTCTCCGTTGTGCCTTCATGTTGCACTGCGGGTTGCTTGGAGTGACATCCAATGTTTAGCTCCACATGACTTCCACAGGGCCTGAAGCAGAACGTCGTACATCGTATTGAACAACACTGGGTCCGATCCAAAAATACATTGGAGAGCTAAACCAAGGGTCACGGATTTGCAAATGTAATTCTGACCCCCAACTCTGACCCTAAAACGTGACAGTTTAGCGATGCGCCGATAGGGTAAATAGTGACATCCCTATAAACCATCACCAGTGTACGAATACTGTTTATATGAGCGGCAGTCAAAATGTCGTAAGATTGAATCACACAAATCCATAAAGTGTACTTTCACTTCAAAAATTAATCTCCCGTGAAAACATATTTCATTGCATAACTGTATCACGTCCCGAGACCAAACGAAGCTTCAATATCATGGAACTCTCAATGTGTGTACTGACAATTGCTTTAAAAAGATGTTCTTTCAGGAAAGCCGTGTCGAGAGATTCGTTCTCAGAACGCCCAAGGATGCCTCCAATGTGGGAGGCGAAACGTCACAAACAAAGACAGGGAGCGCTTGACACAACTATCCCGAAAGAACTTTGGAATACGCTTGGAATACCATACCATGAAAACACTGCGGGCGTCATTTCAATAGGCCTCTCTTGCCTGGCGCTAGATGACGAGCTCTTATATTTTGCCACATGTCAATCATCTTGCACTAAAAATGTATGCTCATCAGAGCTGAGTTTGGGCCACAGCAAGCGGAGTGATGCGCTATCAGTACCAGCCCCCTAAGTTTGGTCACCACCTCTCCCACGGTAGACGAAGCCAGACCCCTTTTTCAATCAGGATTAGGTCTGTTAACGCCGTGCAGTATCCTGTAAGTTCAACACAATTCCTATACCAGATATCGGTACAAAACTATTCCTGCCATCCGCACAGATGCAAATTCCCAGACTGTCTGGGTTAACCGGGACAGGTGGCATCCTTGCGTTAAGCCATCTGGCCACCAAAATGTTTTTTTTTTATGAACTCCTAAAACCATGTTTTTCCCGTGGCGGCACAATTTGCTGTAAAAAACAAACAAAAAATATTCCCGCTCAAACAAGCGTGTGATAGTGCTTCTCACCTTTGTTACATCCCTGAGCCACTGGTGGGAATTACACATTCCTATGGCAGTGGCAAGTATATCCATAGAATGACCCAAAAAGTTGCAACTCATTTTATTGACTCGGGAGAATGACTGGGATTCGTTATTGTAACCCCATGATTGCGAGTCGCAATCTCTGAACCATTGCCCGACTCGGACAGATACATGTACGTGTAACTATGGACTTCAAATAAGCCAAACCATACATGAGAATTTGCCATCTCACACTCATTACGTTTTGACTGCCCCCATGCATTTACATGTATACACACAGTATATGTCTTACGCACACATAAGTATGTATATGTACACAGTAATGATATGAGCAGGTACATGCGGTATAACACACAGTATATGTACACAGTAGCTGGGGCACACTAAAATCCCCTAAAGCCTCAGAAAAAGAGGATTTCATCTGCACTTACAGGAGGAATTGTGTTTCCTACAGCACCAGTGTACGTCTCCTGGATTTTGAATAAAAAGAATGTCTCTTTCCCCAATTTAATCCGAGTGGTGCTACTGGTGGTGTCACGTCACGGGATGAAGCATCCATTGGGTTCTTTCACAGAAGAGATATTAGGGAATGGACCACGGAAGCGGATAAACCAGAGCTACACCAGAGATCGCTTTAAGCGATCTCTGGCCTGCACAGTAGGGGGCAGCACTTTCCCACGCAACCTGCCGCTAGGAGTATTATTATTCACATGGCAGTGAACGATTTATTAATTGTACTGATGTAGGTTTTTACGGCTCGTTTCATGATGGTTGCTCTTCAGAGCTGTTCTGTCGGGATATCCATGTCGCTCCCTCTCTCCCTAGCAACGTTTCGCCTCCCCCAACGTGGGAGGCGAAACGTCGCGATTGCTAATTGTCAGAAGTTGTAATTTAGCCGAAGTACAGAACCAAATTTAGTTTCTAAGTGTGCAGACAATATTGACCAGTTAAAAACCATCAACACGCCATAATTGAGAATTTAGTTTAAATCGCTGGCAGCTGCATGGCTTCAAACACAGAATCTCAGCGGTACCAGCTCAGAGGTCTGACCTCCGAGACCCCCAAGCTACCTTTCAACTTCCCTGGCAAGTAAGTCACAGTTTGCATCCAGGGAACTATGATTGCACTTGAAGGCTAGTCACATCCTTAGGAATGGCTGCTCTCTGTCATCAGTAACCAACAGTGAGGTTGATGAAAGCTTGCAATTGAAGCATTGCCGTCTTCATTAGCTCAGTTTATTATTTCTTTGAAATGGATTTGTATCAAGAGTTCTGAATTAAAAATGTCCCTCCTGCCTGTATTCTAGCCTACTGTTTAAGTTCATGTAGAAACAATAAACATCTGCTTGAACTGTCCTCCTATGCTGAATTGGAAACACAGTTTAGGCATCAAATACAGCCAACGTGCATCCTAATGTTCTGAGGTTTTGAGGTCTCACAACTTGCCAATGCATCTGCGGATAAATACGTGTCTGAGACTGACATGTTGTAGCGCAAACGTCACTTCCAATTGTGGTCGTTAGACATTTCAAATAAGGCCCATAATTGAGGCCTACTGCAAACAGGATGCTTGCCTACCTCTGTAGCCCTGAAAGTGGCAACAAGCACTGGGCAAACAATCGAGGGGAGTGCCTTGTAGGAAGTAGGTCTCTTTAACAACACAAGTTTTTATGGGAGAAAAATAAATGTATGATGATCAACAACTACAATTTTATTGTTAAAAAATACTTAAAAACAGCACAGCATTACTAATATCAGTAAAAAAATTGATGAAATTAGACAATTCCAACAATTGGTTTATAAACAAGAGGCCATCTTAATGTATTTAGTACATTTTCACGCAACGCTATAACGTTTACCAAGAGGCCAGTGGACCGATTCACGTAGAAATGTAATCTCACCAATTCCATTGGTATTAATCCTGGGTCCTGTAAATGGCTCATAGTGGGCAGGTGAGTGTTGGGGCTGGTGGATAATCACCATCATCATCTATCACAGCAGCAGTGTCATCATAATTTTCAGTTATGCTCATTGTCAGAATCACCATATTCGTTGGCATCTTTGCGATTATATTTATCGTTGCCACCACAATCGAAATTACAATTGCTATTATTCTATTCGTGATCATCATCTTCTTCTTTGCGATTCTTCGAAGCACGATGGTCAGCATTATCCATTAAGATTATCCTCATCATTACAAACATATAATCTTCACCATCAACTTCAACATCGTCATCATCGTAGTTTGAAATGTTTTTGGCTTAACAACACAACTCGATGGAGACTGGAAGTGTCGCGCGTACGTTAGCACGTGTGGAGCCCAAGCGGTTGGCTCAGTCGGTTGGCAGGGCGAGCGTCCTGAAATCTGTATGCAACGGCGGTGACTCCTGCCGGCACTACACCGGCTGCCGATCGTTTACATGCGAAACGGGGCTTCGCCGACTCCGCACTGTGAATCGGTACAAAGGAAATTGACAAATAATTTTGGCAGAATTATTTTTGCAAACTTTACGGCAAAGGATGCAGGGATCATGTAAAAGCTTGAAACCAAATCCTACATGAATCAGGGGCCGCTGGTCTCAGGCTGCACGATGTAATTAAAAACTGGCAATGTATACGTCTGGGAAACGCATCTTTTGACCGCAAATGCTTCCATGTGTTTTAAGACCTTCAATGAGCACTACTTTAATACACACTGCAGTACAGTTCATTCCCCTACGCGACCGATGGAAAATGACGCGAAAGCAACGCTACAGATCTTCGCGGTCCTCCAAGGGTCTATGTTACCACGGCAAACGCATTGCACTCTCGCGGGCCGTGCGGTCCAGCGAGCGGTTTCGCTCCGTCGCCGCCACCTCGGTAAGCCCCCAGCAGAGCTGCACTCTGGACGGATCAGGTGCAAAAACCATAGTCTGTGGCGAGTTTGTCTTGCGGTCCGTACAGCGACCGGGGCCGAGACCGTCACACATGCAACACCAGAGATCTCCGCCCGGTCTCGTCTCACCGCTAACGTTGGGCCCTGGCGGTCCCGGCTCGGCGCTCCGACAATAGGAACAACAGCACTGGCGACGGCCCCCACGAACCGCCGAGACGTGTCTTCCACCGCAGAGCCATCAGACCGCACAGGAGTTTCTTCGAGTCACGTCTCGTCATGTTGACGGTTTCCACATCCCCCCCCTTATACCCCCACCCCCCCGCCCCCTCAACGTAGCCTTCCCTCCTCCACCTTCCGGCACGTTCTTGTCTTCAGGAGCCCCGGGTGTCGGTGGACTGAGCCCCGCAGAAGCCGCGGTTCCACCAATCAAGGCACTCACACGGCAGTCCGCCGCCACCGCCGCACCCTCCTCTCGCGTTTCTACATTCGCATCATTCCGAGACCTTTGGCCGTTTGCGTAGCCTTTTCCCGCTGCCTTCTCCCAAAAGGTAGGAGGCGTTGATTGCTGGAGTGGCGGAGAGGCACCGTGGATAGGGAGCAAAGCAAGGGAAGGAGAGGCACGCAAAGGAGACACGCGCACGCACGCAGAGACACACGCACAAGGCACGCACAAGCACGCACACTCAAGCACAGATACACACGCACGCACACACACACGCATGCCGACACAGGTGCAAATGAGCACACATAAAGGTACATGCAAGCACAGGTGCATACGTAGACACGTACATGGGACAGTGACACACATACACAACACAAGGATAAATAGTAAGAGCATGTTTCACATTGGGTGTACCACGGTAGAGCTAACAGTGAACGGGTTTACAAGGCAGGGCACTCGTAATGTATATGTTTACACCAGCTGACAGCTCTGCATTAGTAGAAGCTGAGACACCACAAGCAAAACGTGTAATTTATCACGTTTGAAACATAACAATTAAACACGTAACGGAATATAACAGCTGTGACAGGCTGTGTTGACACTGTTGTTGATTTGTATGCAGGCACTGATTATTAATCATCCTGCGTGCGGTACCTTCCGGCGTTGGTTTTGCGTAAACAATTTGTAAGAGCCACCGCTAATTGTTGAGGATGCAATGTTGAAGACACACGCACTGCTCGTTAGCGACTCACAAACCGGTGCTAATTTAACCACGAGTTCAATAATCAATAGAACTTGGATCGCACTGCAATTTCAATTTGTCATTAAAATGCTATTCTTAAAAATTATAATTGCCCACGATTCGCCAAGAGACAGTCCTTTAAAATTCTGTCTCTTGTAATAGAGGATATTTAAGCATTACTGTTCAGGTACTTTGGGTGTAGCCAGTCTAACATGCGCTGCTAATCCTTACTGGTATCACTAGCGCAGTGTCACATTTCTGTGGCCGGGACCAGTGTTTTCTAAGACCATACCTACAAATGTCTTTGCACGCAAAGTGGTACTCATCTATATATAACGCGGCAGTTCGGTAAATCCACATTCTTTGAGTGTTCCTTTTGGCTGGTCATGTCAAGTGACAACTCCGCAGATAATCTGGCCAATCAGATGTAGGCTGTTCTCTCGGCTCGGAGCTGATAGCATTATGGCCATCTAGCGGTCAGCACAGACCTGGCCTAGGCGGCCACAGGTCACCCTAAATGTCCGTTTCATTCACCCTAAATGTCCGTTTCATTAAACCAGAGGGGGTCAAGGTAGAAGCGTTCACGTCGCGATCCCTGTCAGGTAGTACTTGGTATTGCCTGCGAATTCTACCAAACACTTCGAAGCCAAGCTGAAAGACGACGATGTCCAGAAGCTAGCCATCGTGCTTCGAAGAATCGCAAAGAAGAAGATTAAACCAGACAGAAATTATAGGCTGAACTGACAACCAACTGGGGACTAACAACTCTCTCACCACTGCGTGCAGGAAGCTTGTCCAGCAGCCTCAGCAGCAGGGAATCCAACCGCTCCGTCCCGCTGCGATCCATCTCTTCGCCGGACTGCGCCCCGTCGCCTCCGCGAGCGGCCTCCACCACCTCCTCCTTCGCCTCCTCCTTGGCCTCTTCCTTCGCCTCCTCGGGCAGAGGCTGCCCGGCCTCCTCCGTCATCATCGCCACGTCGTCATCACCGTGAGCCTCGTCTCCCCCGGCAACCGCGGGGCTCTGGCCCGGGTCCATGGCAGCCGCTGGTGGCCTCTCCTCTGCCCGTCTGAAGGTGTGCTGTCTGTCAATGGTGCCGCGCCTGTACTTGTCGTTTTTCCACGTCGACCTTGGAAGCAATCGTTTGAGTGAAAGATTGATGTTTGGTGTTAATCGGCATCGCTGTGTAAGTGACACAGCAGTCGTGCATATGAATTGCTGGTGCGTCATTGACCTTGCAAAATCAATGGTGAGTTGTACAGAGATGGAATACCGGATTTTGTGAACATTTTGGTTGATTAGCATTGATCATCAATAACACGGCAATTTATTTGGTTTAAATGTGAATATTTTTTCTGTCTCGTACACAGAATATGTTTTTTTTTACTTTCCATAACTTGCTATTTATTTCAGTGCATGTACCTCACACCAGGCACTCATTTGACATTGAGTCGCCGTGGGGGAGGCCCAGGACTGGTTCAAATAATCGTCACCGGTGTTGGACGTGATCAAGAATCGAACTCGGGTCGCCCGGTTCGTAGTGCGGCACAGTGACCGCTGCAGCACTTTGACCATAGCCTGAATGGTAATACAGGTAACCGATGGTAACCGATTACGAATTCCAGAGAAGCGTCACAGGGCAGTGGCTGCATGGCCACTTTGTGTCATCGTCGGACGGTTTAAGCACCCCTGCTGCCGGGTCAGCGCCGCACTTAGCCCTGGAAAACGCAGCGTTTATTACCTTCCTCCGTTGCGCTTGTAACAATCTGGTACCTCGTGGGGCTGTAGACACACAACACACACAGACATTAATTTCACCCCTCTAGACAGCGACATATATAGGGGACCCCCAGTGATAATAGTCGTAAAGAACAGAACATTTTGTTACAGGTTTAATAGGCGGTAGGCCATTATCATTGTCCCCATGGGCAAATGAACTTTGCTGTCCCCAGTAGGAACCGATGAATATAAAAAAGATACAATTTATTCCTTCAAAAAGAGAAGGACTGCAACGCACAAGGAAACCGCAAACGGGAGGGGGAGTCAGCCACGCGGTCAGCCAGACAATGCGTCAAATATATTATAATGATACTGGCCAATTAATTAATGAGTGTTTGATAGTTAAGGGAGAAAACGGGAGAGCCCGGAGGAAACCCATGCATAATAGGGGGAGAACACACAAACTGTGCACAGTAAGGCGCCCAAGACGGGAATCGCGACGCGGTTCGATTCCCGCCTCGGGCATGACCTTCTTTCTGTGAGGTGCAGATAGATCGATAGATATTTATTATTACAGCAGATGTTACCAACGCGCCACAGTAGTAGTTCCACTGCAGAGGATTTTCGCGGTCGTACTGCCGGGTAGCTCTGCGACATCGCGACTCGGCTATCCCAAAACAACAGAGCGGTTAGGGTCGTCGCAATGTGCCGCGAGTGCGGGAGGGGGGGCACTAACCGTGTAGTTCCGCTTGGGCTGCAGGCGCTGCTGGAAGGCCTGGAAGGCGTGCGGCTGAGTGCACACTGGGTACGGGTTGCGCTGGATCTTGAAGAAGAGGTGCGCCGACCGGTCCAGGCGGAAGTCGCAGATGTACACGTCCTTCTCCCGTGCGCCCACGGGACGTCCTGCCGGCCGGGGGGGAGCGATTGTACGTCGATATTAGCAAAACAAACAGGTTGCGGTCAATAGGTCGTCACAGCCAATGATGCTGACGATACTGTGCCGTGCGTCGCTTCCCGCGTTCGGCTCGAGCCCGCAGCTGTGGCACCGTTGACACGCAACCTCCAAGGACAGCTCCTACGGTCTCAATCACCACCGTCTGCCATGGGGTCTTCTCCTTGATCGTGAAGTCACCCCTGCCTACCTTCCGCCCCCCCCCCTCGTCCTACTCTACTCCCCTCCACACACTCTCCTACACCTCTTCTTTCATGTCAGTCGATTACAGCAACACAACTTTAATCCTATCATATTAATTATAAAGGATCATCTTTACGATTGTTATAGTGACCCCGATGCAATGAACTGACTTAGTTGGAAAGCCTCAATAACAAAAATATATACTTACGTATGTTTTCATGGCTCGATGCATCAGAATTGTTTTCCATAGCTGTTCTTTTAGAAAGGCCGTATCGAGTGTTCCCCCTCTTTCTCTTTGGCAACGTTCCGGCTCCCATGCTGCAGGCATCAGGACAGCCTCCCAGCGTCTCAAGACCCTGACCGATTTAATTCTCATTTCCACTAACATTTTGGAAGAAATAAAAATGGAATGCCGAGAGAAAACCCACACATTTCAGAGGAGAACACTCACCCTGCAATGACACACACACACAGAAAGCACCCCAAGCAATCGCTCCCGACAAAGTACAGAGACTCAGCGACGATGTCTGGGGTAAACGGAGAAATAATTTATCGTCTCGGCCGACTTCCAATTTCACAGTTATTGATTGGGTGCTCATTAAACGCTGCGTGTGCCACTGGGTCTTTCCGCTGAAGGAGGTGAAGGGACAGAAGATTTATAGTGATGACTCATCACTGAGCTTCTTTTTTTTGTAACAACGAAATGAGGTCTGGAGAGAAGAGCTAATGGGTTCACACTGCCTCCAACACTTAGTAAGAGACATGCTGTTGTTGTTGTTGCTGGTTTAAATGGCCGCTATGTAGGCGGACCTGGGTTGGCTGGTTATCGGAGCAGAATTTTACGGCCTGTTATTTTAGGCCAGGGCTGGGAACCTATCTCAGGGAGCCAGGTTCAGAGCACAAAATGCCGAACTTCTGCGCCACTACTCGACCCAGGACTAGAGGTGTAACATATACAATTAGAAAATGTGATTGTTTTGTGCCGTCATTAGTGCCTGGGATGAGACCAGAAACAAAAAAATCACTTAAATCCAAGACAGCGACAGTGCTATCGCCTGGTTCTCACACTCATTATAAGCGCCCCCCCCCCGTGCCAACCACTTACGTCTACAATGTTTAGCTGTTGTCAGCATACTTCAATTGCAAACTTGGCTGCCCAGATTGCAACACAGCGTCTTATAGCAGGCGCTGGCTCATTGCTCCGGCTTGGACTATATTAACCCCTTCAACCACTTAGCCACCTTTTAACATTGGTGTGGTTTTTATTTTCTAGCTTGCAAGCTCACTGGGTATTTTCTCATGTCATAATAAACACCTATCTATTTATTCACGTCACATTGACTGAACGCAAACTGGGGTTTTCACAACACACCAGCCACCACGTATCCTGGGTAAGGAAGCAGGGGGGTGGGGGGGAGGAAGGGAGTACGGAGGCGGTGATTTAGAGGCTGGCTGTGCGTACCACTGCAGCCCATCACCCACGTGCCCCGTAATGTTAATTGCTCGAGCTCTCTGTGGGGGCAGACGCTGGCAGGCCCGCCAGGGCTGAGTTGTGACGCTCCGCTCCAATGCATTCATATCGCACACGCAGAGATATTGGATTTTGTCCGGGTGCTCCGGTTTCCTCCCACACGCGAACAAACTCATTAAGGAAATGGAGGAAAATAATACACACATCTCAATGTGGGTAAAGGTACAACCCTGGAATTTTCTGGCTCGTGCCACTGCTGGGGAATAACCTCCACAGACGGAGCTCAAGAGAATCCCTCTACAGGGTATTTGGCCTATTCTTCCATGCTGGCCATATGCCTTAGAAGCGAAGGGAGTACCTACACTTTGCGTGATCCATCAACCCTTGCATAGGCACGTGCTACCACAACCAGCTTCAATTGAATCTGCCAGAGTTACAAATGCTTTGATGTGCCGTGTGGTGACAACTTACGAATCACGTACGGTCGCAAGCAATCTTAAGAGCGGTCTTTAACACAAACTGGAACATTTCGATAACTTCCCCCCCAAATCAATTTTAAGGAGGCTGCAACAGGAATCAAACTGTCAACTTTGCAAGCAAAGCAGCTGATTAGTGAGAGCATTGATCAGGACAACATCTAAACTATTCACTCACTGTGTAAGTATTAAACAAGAACAGGGACAGACAGACACACGCACAGAGGGAATGAATGACTGCGCTCGCAGTCACCATTTATCGAGGCTAAAATGGATGCAACTGAATCGATATTTTTTAATATATTTCTGCTGACACTGATGAAACGTGACGCCAATGAATAACGGATGGCCTGAACTCTGACCGGATCATGGTTAAACATTATTAAGATTTAATTATGCGGAAACTACCAAAATAAATAATGAAAATCACAAATGACTGAAGAGGCCTCATGGGTAATATTCCTCCCATTGCCTCTGACCTTGGCATTCATTTTCTCTCACAAGTCAAAGTCAAGCAATTGTCCTCGAATGATTATACGGCGGTGCAAAAACTGATATTGGTTCTAAGCCAGCGGTGGAAATTCCACATTCCTATGATAAGGCCTGGTCTATTCTTAATGATGACAGCATCACGGTAATGATAGCAATGGTGGTAATGCTAGTGGCCGCTTATGTTTGGTTAATTAGCAGGAATCCTGCTTCAAGAGCTTGCAAGCTCACAGGGTATGTTCTGCTGTAATAATAAACATAAATATCTACTGGCAGTGGTGTTGATGATGGTGTTGGTCGTGGTGATGATGCTGGCACAGGCGTTATCGTAGCCATACTGACGGGTGTATAGATGATGCCACCAATGATTGTGACATTAGAGCATTGCAATAATTTGTGGGGGGCAGTAGTATAGTGGTTAGCACACTATGGTACGAACCTGGTGACCTGAGTTCGATATCCGCTCACGACCAACACCAGTGTTGGGTTGTGTGTGCGGGAGACAGGGACCCACCCTTGCAGTAGGTGGACTGGTCGAGCACCCAGCAGTGCGCCTCCACAGCGTGCAGCGGCATCGTCTCGTAGACCGGCACGCGGAACAGCTCGTTGGCGAAGAAGCGGCGTGACGGCGTGTGGTGCGTCTGCTCCGGGCGAAGGTAGTGGTACCCGTAGGCGAAGCGCTCCCCACTGCTCACGCCAGTCACACAGGCAGAGGTGTCATCCATCCGTCCATTTTCTAAACTGCTTGTCCTGGTGAGGGTCGCGGCGCCAGCTGTTTAAGAAGGTTGGACAAGACATCCCTTTCTTCAGCAACAGATTCCAGCTCTTCCTGAAAGATTCCCAGGCGTTCCCAGGCCAGCTGAAGGATATAATCCCTCCAGCGTGTCCTGGGTCGGCTTCCAGGTCTCCGCCCTGTGGGCCGTGCTTATTAGACTTCCCGGGAAGCCTCCCAGGGGGCATCCTTAACAGATGCCCGAACCACGACAACTGGCTTCTGTTAATCCGGAGGAGCAGCAACTCTACTTTAAGCTTCTCCAGGATCTCTGTGCTCCTCACCTTGTCATGGAGAGTAAGCCCAGCAGAGGTGTCATAATATTTTTAAATATATATATAAACAATCTTTCTCCTGGATATTTCCCTAGAGATTGAACGTCTCACCTAATTTTTGCAAGTGTCCGGCGTATGCCTGTCACTTCATCAAAAATAAATCTGTTAACATATATAATGTAATATAATAATAATAGCATTTTATAGAGCGCCTTTCACCCGAGGGTCACAAAGCGCTGCACAAGGGCATCGGAGAGAACAGCATGTCAACAACGACAGGAAAAAAACAGCTAATAAAAACCAAAGCAACGAAAATTAAATGATAAAGGTCGTTTCGAATAGACTGAAAGGTCATGAAACTGGCAATCTTAAGAGCGGCAAAAATCTGCCAGCGTCCCCTAAGATGGCTGTCACTTCCTTAAAGACATGCAGTTTTCTGGAAGAGAGAATCAAAAGAGAGACCCACCTACGTATTAGGTTAACAAAAAAACAATAGCTTGTGAACTGTGATTTTAAACCAACACCATAACAAATCGAATAAATCCAAGACTCTGTGCCTTTGTCAGATTCCTTTGCATTTCACGGGCGTTACCGGTCCAGAGCGCCCGGTGAATTCCACTTGAGGACACTAAGGGCATTTCTCACGGCCGCTCGCACCACCCCTAAGTGCTCAAGCCCGACATACGCTTCCCGCTCACTCCTCCAGAGCACCCCCCCCCCCGCATTCGATCGTTTCAAGCTGGACAGCGTCACAGGTAATGGCGCGTACACACAGGCCTCCACGGTGTGTCTCTACACGTGAATAAAGTGTGCTTTCAGTAGCCGGTCTGTGCTGATAGATTATCGGACGCCCGTAGGTGCTCGCCGAAATCGCCCCGACCCCCGGACGCCAGCAAAGCGGTCAACCTCGACGGGTTAAAGTCACCAGAGGTCCGCTGCGTGGCCACAACGTGGGAAGTTACTCAATTGGGATTATACGCGGAAAACATCGCCCCCCTGCGACTAATACCCCGGGTCACTCTTGCAAATGAGACTCATCCTGATCTCTCTAGTTCTAACGTGCATAAAATTAAGTAAACATCAGCCGCCTGAAACCACAGAAAAGCTTTCTAGCCGCAATGGAACCTCTTGAAAAACAATCGATAAAAAGCGACTGTGAACATGACTCGACGGTCTAACCAAGGGCGTCACGCCACACAGCGATGCTGCAGAATGCCTCGTCGCTGGTGCAGAGAAAGATGGGTCGGCCTAGATATATCTCAGTCATTTTCAAACGATGCAACAGTGTTAAAAGTCAATACGCAGAAGTGGGGCTTATCCGGAGCCCCCAACACATGTGGGGGCGACTCTAACGACCCGAACGCACGCGACTGCGGTCAAACGCACACCGTGGAACATCTGTTGGTCTGTCAGCTCCTTGGAAGAGCTGTGCACTCACTGTGGAGAGCCTCACCACGTATCCACTACTGGAGAATCCTCTGGCTGTGGTGGAAGGAGACAAGAAGATTTGTCTATTGGGTTTCCAGACCAATGTTTACGTGGAGTGTTCTTTCCAATAACACCCAGCAGCATTTGTTTAATAAGCGTGACTCTGCTGACGAGACGGAGGATGTCAAAACCGGTCCAGGGTTTGCTTGCTTAAGCGATATTAATATTGGTCGGGAACTGACGGACTAAAGTATATTTGTATTTAAAGGAACAGAATGGGGCTCTGCCTGTGTACGTTTCAAGCTGGGGTAAGCGACGCCCTTTGAAATCACGCGAGACATTCACAGCCTGGTCACTCGGCTTGTTTTTCAGTGAGAATTTCCCACAACAGCTGCTCTTTCAGGATAGCCGTGTTGAGCGTTCAACCCCTCTGCTTCACCTGATGAAAAATCCTAATGATGTCTTTGACGTGGGAGATGGAATACCTTCATCAGAAGCCTGATGCCTCCAACATGGGAAGTGAAACGTCACGAAGCATAGAGGAGGAACGCTTAACACGGCTTTCCCGAAACAGCATCTCTTGAGAGCAATTCTCATGCATCAAGCATAAATACCGCACTAGGCGCGGGCAGTTAACTGATCTGGAGGATATATGGGACAGTCGGAAATGCGGCGTTGTACTGTAATGTGGGACGCTAAGGTGGCGGTAGCGTACAGCACACTGCAAACCAAAGGTCGCCGGTTAGATTTGATCTCCCGGGCACGGAAGTAGAAACAATGAGGCAACCTTCTAAAATCACCCCTCCACGACTGTCCAGGCAATAGTATAAATGGGTTACGCCACAGTTAGTCGATCGGCAGATCGCGTATGGTGGAGTAAAGTGTGGGTACTAACCAGCATGCAAGAATAGGCCAAATACCCTCTACTAGAGGCTCTCTTGAGCGAGGCCCTTCCACTAGCAGTGGAGCGAGCGAGATATTGCAGGGCTGCGCATTCGCCGCCCTCACCTCCGCCGCGACGTCTGTGCGGGTGATGCAAGCGTCACCTGTCATCCTTCCACAGCTTCTCGATGCGCATGATGTCCAGGGTTTTGGGGTCGGCGGGCGACTGTCCCGCGCGGCGAGCGGGGAACCTCCGAGGGGGCAGCTCCCGCGATGCGTACGTGCAGTCGCCTAGAGCACAAACACACGGGGAGAGGTCACGGCAGAGACAGAGGTGCCACAGAACACACACACGGGGAGAGGTCACAGCAGAGAGACACAGGTTTTTCCAGTAAACGCAGAGATGGCACGGTAAAGCCACCGAGAGGTCACAGTAGAGACAGGTGCCACGGAACACAGACACAAGGAGAGATATTACAGCAAAGACACAGGGGTGTCATGGAATAGACACAGAGATGTCATGGAAAACAAAGACACATAATGGTCACAGCCCTCAGAGAGATGAGGGATGTCACTGCACACACAGAGAAACTTCATGTCGTGATGCGATGCTGATATCACAATCGGGGTAAATACACTCTCTCCTGTCAATGACGATGACGGGCGCTCTGATAGGGAAGCTGGCGGGTAGATTGCAGTGCCGCGTTGCGTCTGCAACTCACCAACTTTGATCAGCAGCTCATCAAGCTCCAGGCACATGAAGTAAGTTCGGCCTGGCTCAGCAAACGGTGGCTGAGGGACCATGGGCACCTCCTACACGAGGACATTGCAGGAGAAAATAACATTGAGTCCTTATTGCGTACACACGCAAACAGATAAAGGTGCAAAGGTCGAAGACAGAGGCATTTGCATTGACAGAACTCCACGAATCCTGATTGTAATGCTTAGCACAACCGGACCTGCAATACAGAGGTCCCTGGTTTGATTTGATCTCCCTGTACGGCAGTTAAGACAATGGTGCAAGTTTATGAAATGCCCCCCAACCAGCAGTTGAATACATCCAAAATAATAATAATAATACAATTTATAACACGCGCAAATTCCACGCCTGGTCATGGGCAAGACACAGATATGGAGGCGTGAGGAAACCAGAGAGGGGGCAAGTCAGCCATGCGTTTAGCCGGCACAAATTAATGAATGAATGCTTTTTAGTTGTGGGTGAAAACCGCAGAACCCGGAGGAAACCCACGCAGAACAGGGGGAGAACACGCAAACTCCACACAGAAATGCGCCCGAGGCAAGATTCGAAACGGCCTCGGGCAGGACTTTCTTTCTGTGAGGTGTAGATGTACCAGTGCGCCACAGCTGACCCACGGCTTCAACATTGACCCGCAGCCTCTACGTTGCATATAGCTCGATGTGGGATCTGTGCCTCTGTCTCTGCATCTGGATGGGCCTCTCACTCTGTCGATGGAACGAGGGTCACACTCCTCGCACAGATACCGCTCCACGTCCCCGGCCACGCGCATGCAGTCGCTGTGCTGCCACACCTGGGGGTGGGGGGGGTGGTGACAGCGGACACGACACACAGACTTATGGAAGAGGCCCAGGACCGCTTTAGATAATCGTCACTAATGGTGGCGGTGAGCCGGAATCGAACCTGTGTAGCCCGGTTCGCGGCACAGCGTGCCAACTGCTACACTGCCGGTCAGCTACACGTACAAACGCGCAAATACTGCAACAAACAACAACCGTCGTTGTGCATCAAGAGCTCGCGAGCTCACTGGGTATTTTCTGCTGTAATAATAAATATCTATCAACTAAGTGGCGGTGACGTCACCACAGCGTTTGTGCCAGGCCATGTGCACTTTGAGGCCACGTGAAGCGTGGAAGGCTTGCTGGCGGGAAATCACAAGACAGACCCAGGTGTCGTGGGGTCGCCCGACTGAGATAACCGGAAGACGCGCCACCTGCGCTCGCTTACAGTGCCGACTCGCCAACACACGCGCAGACAAACGCCCGCGAGAACGCGCGCGCACGCACCTCGCACTTCTCGCACTGAATCATGAGCCCCTCCTCGCGGAAGATGCCGCAGATACAGCGGATGATGTCGTCCTCCGTGCCCCGCGTGGCGCGCCGGCTCCTCGCCGCCCGCCGCTCCTTGAGCCGCGCCGACCCGCCGCCTACTCCTCCCGTCATCGCCGCGTTCGCCGCCGCGTTCGCCGCCGCCGCCTCCGCCGCCGTCGTCACGGCCGCCAGCTGCGGCGCCACCGCTGCAGACGTGTCGCCGCCGCGAGGGGCCGGGTCGGAGCTCCCCTTGTGGGCCGCCCACTGGCCGAACGCCCGGCGCCGGTTCCTCAGCAGGAACACGCGGTTGCTCTGCAGGAAGATCCTGCGAAACGAAGTTGCGGGCATCGTTTTATCGCATTGTGCGGCGGCATTGTCATCGTTGTCGTTATCGTCGTCATTATCGGTCCCCGCTTAATCCTGTGCAGGGCTGCGGGGGTGGGGGGGGGCTGGTGCATATCCTGGTAGACACAGGGCGAAAGGCAAGGCTATACCCAGGATGAGAAGCCACTCCATCACAGGGCACTGGAGGAAATTTAGTCAGCAGGCCAATTAATCTAGGCAGAATGACTTTGGACTATGGGAGGAAACCGGAGTACCCAGCGAAAAACCACGTGGACACGGGGAGAACATGCAAACTCCACACAGAAATGTACCCGAGCCGTGATACGAGCCCAGGACCTTCATACAGCAGCACTACCCGCTATGCCACGGTCCCACACCGTTATCATTTTATGACTAATTGAAAAAAAAAATCGCAGTTTAGCTGCTGGGTTTGACACATGAATCTCTGCAATGAGCAGCAAAAGTGCTACCGCTGGGTGATTTCACCGCCCGCCAAAATTGTTATTTTAGTTCATTATTAAAATTATATTAAAGCATCATCAATGGAGCAGCCAAAAAACACTTCTTCACATTCAAATAGTAGATATTCTCTGCTCAATCCCAGTGCTAGGATAGAGTAAGTACTGCCATTACAGATCACATTTAGTAGTTTTTCTAGCAATGACGTTTGTAAAAAAAACTAATTTCCCTACACGTATCACCGCCACCCTCGCCAAACCCATTATAGAACTCCAACTCAGCCGCACAACTATTGCCAGATCTCATCAATTATATATTAATAGTTTTTCTTAATTGAGATCATTAATCATGCCGTTCAGACCTAATGTAGTATTAGGCCTAGCCTCTGGTCACACACATTCATCCAAAGACCACACTAAATCAGTCCGGCAACACCCCCGCTTTCACAAATCCACACCGACCATCATGGTGAAGTATGGTCAAACAAACCCTCGGCCTGGGGAAGTCTTCAGTCGCTAGAGGAATGACAAAGGCCTACAAAAGGACTACCCGCATTGTTAATATTTACAGAACTAGTCACGACTTTCAGAGTGAGTGACGTAAATTCACTCTTGTTCTGAAAGGACCACAGAGCTTTAACTTGACACAAAAATATACAGATTTATAAATAGAGTCAAACCACATCGCAACATCGCCCACTCCTGGCAAACAATTTCAACCATCTGTGAAAGGTAGCGCTTCCTACGTGATAGTTGTTGTTGCTGGTTTAATCGGCCGCTATCCAGAGGCCTACAAAAATATTAAATGGACCAATCCATCCACTGCTCGACAAACGTTCGCCCACGAAGCCGCCACCTCTTCCAATCCCTGCAACGCAGTATTCCGCGGAGCACCTGCCCGTGAACTGCTTTTATTGCTCCATTGGTTTACATCCTCTCAGATGCACTAAATGTACTCATTATTAAGTAGCACTTTCCCAAGGCCGTCTCGCACACCGGTTGGTTGGAAGCTCTAGCGGCGCACGGCGATCTCTCCACGATCCACCAACCCTGGCACTCACCTCTCCTTCTCGGTGAGGGGCTTGAGCCGGAAGGAGCAGGAGATGGGCTTGGGTCTCCGCTGCAGCCTCTGTTTCCGAAGTCTCTCTTCAGGACTAGGCCTGATCTGACATCAGAGGGAACGGCATTCCCATTCAATCCACAGTCCTCCGTTTTAACCAGGCAGGCGGCTCCTCTGAGACTCGACGTTACACCGCAATTCTGCTTTATAATTCATGTCCCTGATTCTATCCCGTCGCTTTAAAATATAATAATATGGTTATTCCCTACCCCCTGCAGGTTTATTCCATTTGAGTCATGCCATGAGATCAAGTGTCCGTAGGAACTTTCACATTGCCATGCATCATTTTTGGAGAATGTTCTGCAGAAGGTGGTAGTACAGAACTGCCTGTCAAATACATTCTAATGACCTCTTATCTGGACTATATTTGTGAGAAAAAAAAACCTGAATAAAAGGTGAAGGGATTTTGTGCATCCATTCGTAACCATCAACGACCATCAATCCGCTCCACTTGATGTCCTAGTTTACTCGCAGGCAGCCAGTGCCATAATATCAACCCAGGAGCTCAGCGATGTTGGCCGCATGCCTCAAAAACAACCATTACGCGCCTCCTGAGATAAATCGGCCTTTTGGAAAATTAATATAAAACCTTTCAGAGGTGACCGGGTGACTGAGCGGTCAGAGCTCTGAGCTGGCACGGCTGAGATTTTTGCTTCAAATCCAGGCAGCCACCTGTGATTAAACTGCTTTCTCAAGCATAGTGAGTTGGTGCTCTCAGCCCAGTCATCAATGACTGCACACACAAAAATAAATATCGCACTACATTTGGTCCGCGTTTCGTGTGGCTGAATTCCAAATCTGAGCGTTAAGAACATCGATTTAACCGTCATGCAGCGAATATTGCCCTGTGGCCAGGCAGATAGGAAAGTGCTGCCCTCTAGTTTCTCGACATGAGGTCACAGGAAGGGATCTCAGAAGTAGCTGTGCGATACCCGCTCTAACAATAACAAGGCGACGCAATATTTCACGGACATAAGCGACCATAACTAAGAGTCGCGGAGCCAAGTTCAGTGTCGCTCCTCGAAAACTAGGAGACAGGGGTGGAGGTGCCTTTAAGTGTCTCTTAGAAGTCGGTGTGGATCGAACGCTGCTGCTGTGAATGTGCAGTGGAACAGCATTCCGGACGCCGGAGGCTGCCACGGAGAAATGACAGCCAGCAGCCACCATGGTCCTGCTCCTCGGTGTAGAGAGGGATGTTGCAAGTCACGCTGCTGCGATGAGTTCTAAATGGATATTTCATCCCAAGACATGGCAATGAAATCACCGTAGTGATGTATGTTTTCACGGTTCAATATCTGAAAGTTGTTCTCAAGAGCTGACCATTCGGGAGAAACCGTATCGAGCGTTCCTCTCTCCCACGTCGGAGGCATCGTTATCCTGAACGCTCGATACAGTTATCCCGGAACAGCTACTCTTGACAGCAATTCTAAAATGACATCACCATCGGGATGAAAATAGGGAGAAAGGTAAAAAAGTAAAAAATAAAAACACCTTTAGATTGACACATTGGCGGGTTTTGCGTTTGGGGTACCTGAGTTTTAAGGGGTCTCGGCGGCTTTCGCTTCAGCGCTCTCTGATTCCCGTCCACGCTTCCTGTCGCGATGCCGGTGCTGCCCTCTGTAGATGCATTCTGGGAACTCCCAGAGCCCTCGGCGGTATCTCCGCATTTGTCGTCCAGATCGTCGTGCGAGCCAGGGCTCATTCTGCAATGAGGACAGGAGAGAGAGCAGCAGGAAGAATGTGTTTACTGTGTTTTATCATACACTAACATTAAAAGCTCTGTCATTATCTTTTACACACGCAAACCAGCACACACAACACTACTACGTAGGCGTTCACGGTTGTGCTGTGTTCTCAGGCTCTGCAGCATGTTATTCTGTGTGATGCCCGACGTTTTACTCAAAAGGGCCGGCAGCTTCTTCAATACCCTCTCGAGATTCATAAGGACCACTTTGTTGGAAGTCACCTGTGGTGGTCTGTTGGACCAACTGCCTCCTGTTCTGGGAATGTGGAATTTCCACTACCGGGTTAAGACCACTGAGATGAGCCGCTATCCAACACCTGTACGATTATGGAGTCACTGAGGATGCAGCAGTGAGATGGTTTGTGCGTTGCGGGAATCCCGCATCCAGAACTTGCAAGCTCACTGGGCATTTCTGCTGTAATAATAAACATCTGTCATCCATCTATCATCTATCGCGAGCCCACGAGGGAGTAGCAACAAACTGGCTAAACCTTCATCCAGCAGTGTGGCGATCGTAGCTGAACTAGTTGGTGTGCACCTGTTATTTACGAGTGTAATTGCAGAGTGATGTTTAAGCGCGCTGCCCTGCCTGTGCTGTTCCTGTGCTTGGCTCTGTATAAATCGTACACTGCACTGCACGGGCATACGATGTTCACGCTGTACCGCGTGCATTTATACAACGTGAAAGATGGTGATGTGCCCGTCAATACGTGTTTGCTATGCAAGTGTCAATCGACACCTTGGACAGCTTTGTAAATGAGATGTTCCATCTCAAGGAACGACCCAGGGGTTATATATATTTTAATAAGTAAACAAACCTCATACTCTTGCAGCAGGGCAATTGAATCAACGGTGCAAGTTTCTTAACTCCCTTCAGCTCTCCTCGCGGTGTGAACGAACAACACCACAGTAAGTCCATTGACAGATCACGTGTGGTGGGGTAAAGTGTGGGTTCTCCGACCTCTTCCAAGACGGTCTGACCGGCGTGAAAAGATCAATCGAAGAACCCTCTAGCCGAGGCGTCTTCCGCCAGCAGCGGGGCGAGCGAGCGACTGCAGCGCTGCCCCTCTACCTTTCACCCGTAACCGTGGCTGCGCGAGTGCTGCGGTTGTGCGTGTTGCCGTGGGGCAGCAGTGGGGCCGGGGGGGTCGTTCATGATCGCAACCTGCCGTGGGCACCGCTGGCGGACTTCCTCTTCCCCCTGCGGCCCCTGCGGCCCGAGGTACGCGAGCCGCGGCCCGCTCCGGGGTTGCCCCTCCTGCGGCCCCCTTCTCCGTCCCCTCCGCCCGGTCCGCCCCCGGTGCCCCCTCCGACCCCTCCGACCCCGCCGGCCGCGCCGCCGCAACCGCCCGCGGCGCCGCCGCCGCCGCCGCCGCCGCCTCCGCCGCTCCCCTCGCCTCCTCCTCCGCCGTCGGCGCCGTCGTCGTCGTCGTCTCCGCCGCCGCTCGTTTTCTCGGCCCCGCTCTCCTCGTCCACGACTCGGCAGCCGCCGCCGCCGCCGGCGGCGGCGCCCCCCTCCCGTCGCACCTCGCCGTGGCTCCTCCGTCTCGGCGCCTCCCTCCCCGCGCCGGCGAGGGCCGGTCGCTCGGACGGCGCCTCCGGTCCGGCCGTGCCGCCGCAGGGCGCGAAAGTTTCGTCGCGCGGCGCCGGCCTTCCGCTCCGTCTGCTCCGCGATCGCTCGCTTCTCCCGCCGCCGCCGGTGCCGCTCTGCCTCTCGTGACCCCGCGACGCGTCCTCGCGTTCCTCTGCGGCGCCGTCATCGCTTCTGTCGGGCGTCACCTCCGGGTCAGAGTTGGCCGGGACGGCGGCCGCGGCGGCGGCGGCGGCGGCGGCGGCGGCGGCGGCGGAGCGACGCAGGGCCCGGCGGTGGCTCCGTCTCCGCGGGGACGGCGCGTCGCGGTGGCGGCGCCGGCTGCGGGCGGCGCGGCCTCGCCAGCCCGGCGAGCCGTGGCGACCGCTCGGCCTGGCGGCGCCCGTGCGGCCGGACCGCGAGCCGGAGCCTGGAGGGAGGACGCGAAGCAAACGGGTTGGCGACGTCGGCGGCGAGATCGGCGGTGTACGCGTTAGCCGGGTAAAAGCCGCCCCCCACGTGTAAAAGTGGAAATTTTAAGCTGACATATTTCACGATCGGCAGAGACAACGTGAGATTTGGAATTTAACGCCACCGTGAGGCGAGACCTCTCGCGCAGCACCGCCCGGATTCGGCTACTCTGCATACGAGGTGAAAAGGTCATCAAGGTCAGTGCCCAGTGCGGCCACCAGACCGCGGAATCGCCTCCTTCCTTGCGTCGCATTTTCAACACTTTAGATTTGCTCTTACAGTCTCTTATACACCATCACCGCCAAAGGGCTTCAGGTCTTCTCCTGAGTCACCGACTTCTGGCAATACGTCAATGTCGACTCCATCCTGCCCGTGTCCCAACCATCACAACCTTCTATTCCTGACCAGAGCTGCGAGGGTCTCCTGTAACATTCTGTTCCCAGGTTACAAGTTGTTTACTCTATGCGACCAAGGAATTCCGATCGTTCTCTGCATGCACACTCAAAGGGGTAATATAATGCTTTTAATGTGACACTAAAAATACGGCATCAGAACATACGACGAGGAGACTCACTTAATAGATTGGCAAAACCGGCTTGTTTATAAAGTCATTATGATATATTATATGTAACTCTGTGATATCTGCTTCCCTGGGCCGTTCGATCCCTAACACGGGCGGGTGGAGGGTTCATAGCTCTGCAAATTACAAATAGATACTCCATTCCATTACACCGATAGTGTAACTGGGATAAACTTGGGCCAAAATACTAAATATAAAGAGATCATTAAAAATATATATTCTTGAATAATGGATGCTGCATTGCAGACAACATTTGTAATGCTGCAACGCACAGGACAAATAAACACACAGCTTCACAACACCAGCACCGCAACGCAGAGCCGCGACGCCTATAGATCGAGCGCGCCGTCCCTGCCTGTATATTTTCGCCGCGATAACATCAACAAGGCCCATAAATAATTGAGCGGCGTCTTAATTCTAACTGCCTCTCGGTGACATTTAGCAGCCGAAATGGCAGCCGCGCGCTACATTTAGCCCCTTGTTATGACGGCGCGCGTACCCGCTTTCCCGGCGCTTTTCAGAAGATGCTATCGACGGGCGACGGGCTGCGGAGCGCACAATTGAGGCCGCGAAATTAAAAAACGAAGCACGACCCCGGTGGTTTGCGGCCACGAGTCGCGCTCACGTCACCAGCGAGGTCCCGCAAGCGCCCGCCGCCAAAGGCTCACCGCGGAATTCTCCCGCGATGCATCGTGGCTTGCCTGAACATCTCTCACCACTGCAATCGGCCCTTGGGGTCCATTATCTGGCTCTACGGGAGGGGTTCTTGGAAAATTACGCGACTAGCTGGGTAGCTCCGAGCGCCGTATTGTTGTACTGTGCCGGTATGCTCGCGCATCTACGCTCCCCGCTGACCCACGCTGAGGCTATGGAGAGAAACTCTCACTTCTGAGGTCGCCTTAATGGCACCGTCACCCAGCACTACATGCAGAAATAAATAAGCAATGTCTCCTTAGTTGCACATAAAAAATAAACGATGCCTTACAAAACCAATCAGCCACGCTGCCTTCCGGGGGAGTACATTATTCCAGCAGCATTGATTAAAGACAAGAAAACTGTTTGCATGTTTTTTGCCGCAAGCATGTGTGGCCGCTTGCAAACTAGACACTTTTTAAAATGTGTCTATTTGGTGTTTAAACATCTTAACACTTGTGTCATTGCCAGAAAGGGTAAAAACCTCGTATATATTTTAACATCAAACTGTGGACTGGTTTGCACTGGTGTATCATCAGCAGCCAGGCTTGCTTTAAACAATGCTGGTGGCATTGCCTATCTTACATGCAAGATCGCGCTCTTTACAGTGTGCGTCCACTGGATGGCGTGCTTCCATGCAAACACAGAGCGATGCCCATCTTCATTGTGCTCATCTGAATCGGTCCTGGGATTGGCACCACCAGACCAGTGGTGCCAATCCCAGACTACTGTGGCAGGTATCGGTCTATTATTCGTATGGCTACCTTTTACTTCCAAATATGCGGGAATGCGTATCGCATGCTATAAATTACCAGAGCATGGAGCGATGCGTCCTTGCAATTACAATCAAGGGACAGAAAGAGGAACGCATGGATTAGAACAGAGGTCGCTCAATTTAGCACCAATTTGTGGGAACAAGTCAACAGTGGTTGCTATAAGGAAAGACTCGCCCCCACCACAGCAATGAGGAATGTCCACCGTTGGAAATGGGCTATGAAGAGATAAGCACAACCTCACTGCGCATTTGAGCGAAAAATCACTTTGAGCTATAATTTGCACCAAAAGGCATGTTCCCTGCACACGCCAGGCAGGTTGGCCTTTTCCAACCGTTTGTACTGTGGTCAAGTTCCGATTCTTATGAACCTTAATCTAAGACTTTGATCCTCTGGCATTTCGTAGCGAAACCTTCAAATAATCCCCAACTAAGAGCCAGAAATCGAGAGCAGTAGAGGGCCCACGTACAGGCCAGCTGGCGTGCACACGAGAAAATCGATGGGTGGCCACGGGAGCCACAGGCCCAGCCGCTCCGACTCTCCCGAGCCCAACGGATAAGCGCAGGCATTTGTTTGAACAATCCCATGGGAAGAATTTACATTGCGGGTCTATTATGAGAAACGTGCTAACGGGGAAGTGTGTTAGTCACCGCGCTCGAGCGGTCTCGCGCGGTGAGTGTGTTTGGCCGAGAGGGTGACGAACGGCAGGTGGGTCTCAAGCTTGTTTTGTTTTTAACGGAAGGGAACGTCAGCCATCGACGGTGCTTGTAGTCCAGCGTAACCACTCGTCACAGAGAAGTACGATACGGTAACGTGGATCGGACCACTTTGCAGACGGGCGGGCGGTACATTTCGTTAAGGTAATGTTACGAAAAAGACATGACTCTGTCAATATATTGACCAAAGACCCTCGCCTCATAACGGTCTGTCAATCTACTATCTAGCTGTCCCATCAGAGGCTTTTCGGTCAGTCAAGTCTACGACCGTGACACCGCACTATGAACGCAGCAAGCCGAGTTTGATAGCCGGTCGCGGCTAATGTCAGGGGTGAGTGACATCTGAATCGGTCCCGAGTGGCCCCCTGGCACTCCCCCACCCCACTACCAATCACCATCCTGCACGGACCAGTGCGGTGAAGTATTTAAAACAACGGTAATGACTGACATGGTGCGGGTTGGCCTTAATCCAACGGGGAATGTTTTTAAAAAATAGGGCGTAAATTATTATTACAATAGTAGCACTCACGAGCACTCGGGTTTGAATGCTTGACTTACAATCGGAAGGTCACGAGTTCACTCAGCCCATCATCCTTCAGGGGTTAATAAAAACAAGTACCACTTTGTGGGAAATCAACAACGTTCATCACAAGAGGAGACTGTTTCCTATCATGGGAATCCGAATTTCCACTACATCCTTGGAGACACCGATGGAAATTATTTTTAATACGTAACTTTGCCTGCCAGGTGTAATAAGTGCTCATTACCATCATCTCTCCGCGGCGCTTGTGCAGCACTCTATAAAATGCTATTATTATTATTATCGTCGTTAGCCATGACCCATCCACTGCTGAACGACGGCCTCCTGAAGGCTCTCGCCATCTCACACTGCTCTGCGACGTATCAATCCGTCCATAACTAAGCGAGCTCATAAACGACAAAGAGAAATCTTGTTTGCAATCAGCCGGCAGCACGGACTGTAACCGAAACCCACTCTGCGTGGCTTATGGAATTTTAAAAGGTGTGTCATCGGCGGTGGGTCTGCACAAACTC
>JAZEWU010000040.1:3643380-3663669 GCA_036362915.1 Geotria australis
CCATCGCGAGCAGTTATCTATCCACGGCTGCGGCATGCATGTCAGCCCCCGTAATGAGAAACAGACCGCTTTTACACGAGTGATCGCGCACGGTAAAAGCTTTTTTTACATTTTTAAATCCTGAACCTATCTCTCATAAGACCCCGGGCATGTGTCGCAACATACAAGTATCTTAAAAAAATGTTATTTTTTTTAGTCCATCAGCCTATTGGCATCTCAGACCAATGTAACCCAGCTGCGTTTGTTTAAGCACAAAAACCCTGGACCGGTTTTGACCTTCTGGGTCTCATCATCGGCAGTAGAGCTTGTTAAACAAAAGCTGCGAGATTACCAGATGTTATTGGCAAGAGCACTCCGTTACAATGTATACACAGTATATATATACACACACACATGCAAAACTATGGGACTTTTATGAATGCAAAAAAACAATACGGCGAGATTATGTTACGCCAATTCCTTCGAGAAATCGTAGCCGCTATTTTTTTCGTTAGCGCAGTCCTACGCGACCTCCCTCCCTCTCTCCTTGGCCTCCATGTGCAAGTCTGGTGCCATTTTGTTCCCACGCTCTCTCTCTCGGCTCGCGAGCGCCAGAGGGGTTTTTTTTCTGCCCCTTCTCCGCAGCGAATGCAGCGCCGAGTCAGAGCCGCTTACGGGAAAGAGGCCCGGACAGACAAGGGGAAAGCTGCAACCATGAACCCTTTCCAGACAGGGGTTCACGGTCCATTGAGTGTGTGTGTGTGCACGTATGTGCCTGCGTGCGTGTGTGAGAGGTTGACCCTCTGGTGCTTCTGCCAGTCATCTGAGTCAGCCCCCCCCCCCGGTTTCTGGGTCTGTCCCGTGACCTGTCAGCGAGCCTTCGACACTTCGCGTGTCCTAAAGGTGCACCTGGCCTGGCACAGGCGCCGTGGTGATGTCACCACCACTTATTGGCAATCGGCGGTTGTGGTCGTTGTTGTGTTTTACCCGAGTTCGATTCCCACTCAGGACCAATGCCATGTCGTTCTCTCCGCAGCCCTGTGCAGCGCTTTGTGACCCTCGGGTGAAAAGCGCTCTATAAATGATATTATTATTATTTACACCAGGATTGGACCTCCACTAGTTTCGACTCAGCCTTAAATGAGTAACCTGGTGCGGTGTGTATCGCATACCGAGCAGTGGGATTAAAACAGCTATGAAAGAACAGCACTTGCCCCTGTGCTCTGCAAGGGTTACAGGAAATGTTTATTTTCGCCTGCCTATGGAGAGTGCCACGAGTGGTTGAGTTAGTGATTCGCGCGACGTGCTACCCGCGCAGCAACCCCCGCTTCCACCCGAGGCCACGCGCAGCCATCGGTGGCACATTCGATTTGAACTCGCGACCCTTGGCAGTCACGCGACGGGACCCCCGGCTGTAAACCCACGCGGCTGGACGAACACTTAAAGGTCAAGAGGTCATCACGGCCAACGCTGAGAATGCCGCCACCGCAACTCGTCACGGATCCCCTTCCTTCTGCGTTAACATCTGACTTCCAGGTTAAGTCTCTCTGTTGTTACACAGTCGACAAGTCCTTCATGGGCGATCCTCGGTGTCTCATCACCACCATCTGGATTTAGCGCTTCCCCTTGGTCAGCGGTGTCTGGGAGCCACTGTGATTCCCATCTCGGTGACCTGCACTTCCTCCACCCTACTCACATATTGCCACTGTCTACCTTCAACCATGCTATGTTGGTTAATTCGCAGGGTTTGTTGTCTCGCAGGAATCCCGCTTCCAGAGATTGCAAGCTCACAGGGTATTTTCTGCTGGAAAAATAAACACCTATCTGTGATAATCTTCAGTAGTCGACTTAAAACCCACCAATTTAACATCACCTCTACAATGAAACATGAACTGATTACGTGCAGCACCATTGTGGAGCTTAGCTCAAAGGGCACTTTAGAAGTCCTCTCGTTTATTATTAGTAGTACACGCGTAACCTTTTCTTCCAGAACACATCAACATCACCTTGTTTCCACATTCTTTTCTTAACTGACAATTCGCTTATCCTATTCTGCCCAGCATGAAATTCCCGGCATCCGCCACATGGACCTGCACTCAAAAGCCAGAAGTTTACTTTCTAGCGGCCGTGCACAAGTCTAGCTATCTGACTCGAGCAATAACACAGCGTCACTCCTGCCTCAAACACCTGTGTCTTAACACAGAAGTTGACAACTCTACACTTTGATAGTGGCTTGTTGAGTTCATCAAATCTCTGTGCTACGATTGCAATACCCCCCTCTTGACCTCCTTATCACGAACCCTCTCTTACAAAAAATTCTCCATAATCTCGCCTCTGAATCCTTCTCTCGTCGTATGAATACCTTCGACATTTAATGAATACGTGAGCGTTATAAATGTAAATTATTATTATTATTATCTCCACACTCGGTTGTGAAAGTAATTTTTTACTGGTATGGTCATATCGCAACCCCTGCCATCCTACCTGTGCTGTGAATGATTCAGCCACATTTTTACCAGTATGCCTTACCAGACTTTACCGGCTCACTTTCACCTCAGCCTACGCCTGTGTTAAACATTGCTAAAGGAGCCCGCGATCCCCTAGCAACGGCACAACTCACTGTAAATCACAACGTCGTAATACGTGTCATGCACAGCCCCTCCGTCAATCCAATGCTGGATGAGCGTGTGTCCCCATCATGCATGGTGACTACCTAATCCAAGCGCTGCCCAGGCTCAACCCTGCTTGGCTTTCGAGATCTGCCGGAGACTGGGCTCCTACGGGATGATTTGCCAGAGGCAGAGCACCGTGCGGTACTAACCTTTTATGGGACGTGCCAAGGAGGACAGCATAGCGCGCTAATAACGATGATGTCACAGCACAGCAATCTTGCCGTATTCGGTGCTCACAAAACAGCCCTGCAATGTGGACCAGCATTGCCAAACATTTATGGCCCCGAAACTAGACCGCGTACTTCTCAAACGTGCTAGGTTTCGATACATCACCCGCGCGTGTGCAAGTGTGTAAGAAAGGGGAGGGAGGGCGGTTGTTCCTCTTTGGAAAAGAGAAGCCGAGCCGCAGATTTCTCCGCCAGACTTCCTCCTACATTTCGCGAACGGCGTGCGGATCCAGGCACGAGATGGATGCGCAGCGGGTCGGCGTTGCATCATCTCTGCATCGTCTCGGCGCTAAAGACGGATAATAAAGAGCTTTGTTGAGTCTGGGCTCCTGCACCCGCGGATTCATAAATCATGCAGCACTGATTGCAGGCAAATCGTATATGAGCGATGTACTCACACACACACATACACGATTAAAAATAAAACGGTAAAGGCGCAGCCCTGCAATTTGCTGGCTTACTCCACCGCTGACGGAAGGGCGTCAGCTGGAGAGAGCTCTGGAGAAACCCCGCTAGAGGGTACTGTGGCCTACTCTTCCATACTGTTCAGTCGAAGAGGAGGTGGCACCTACAAAATAACAATGACACAGATCCCCCGTATAGCCTTAGTAATAATGATAATAGCAATTTATAGTAGACTGTAGGGTCAAGTGCTGTTAGCGAGTAGCAGCTATAAAGGCCAGAATGGCACACGAGAAGGTGTGGGTGGCCAACACTACGCCTGGCCACTTTTGTCTCCCTAGTGACGATGTTTATACACAAAAAAGGTACTCATTTAAGGCGGAGTCGATTTCGGGGAGAGCCAGGACCGGTTCAGAAAATCGTCACTTCTGTATTTCCATGAGCGGGAATCCAACTCGCGTCGCCGGGTTCATAGCACAGCGCGTGAATCGGTATGCCACCACTCCCCACACTTTACCCCACCGCGCGCGACCTTCTCACCGACTGCGCTGTACCCAATTATCCTGGATTTTTTTTAAAATCATTATTATTACAGAGCTATCTTCAAAAATCCAACGGTGTTGGCCACTGCCGATCCAAATAACCGGGCGGCCAGCTATTGGAGGCAATCAGACTTCCGTGCTGACCGCTTGAGTAGCCAGCCACCTGGTCCCGCTATAAATAACTATGGGACACGGGGGTTCTTTTGTCCGATGCCTCCACTGATTTCAACCCTGTTGCTTCATTATTCACACAAGCTCCGCGCGTAGTAACAAGTGTGGAGACCGCACAAAGCAGCCCGCAGGCCGCAATCGCGGGCCGCTTTGATTCGGGCAGAATGAGAGACGAATGGACGAGCGGTGTATTTTTCTGTCTCGTATCGTTATCATAATTAATTCTCGGTGCTGATAGACTGGTCTGTTGTGGTAGTGTCTCTTGTCTATGAACAACATCAAAGACCAATTTGTCAGTCTATTGCCAGGATACAACGAAGACTCCATAATGTATAGAGAGGGTCTGTGCGTGTGTAACCTATGATTGGACCACCGGTGCCGATTTTCCGACAACATCAAAGAGCAGAGATTTGTGGAAGACAATTGTCACCAACATCCTGCAGGATACTGCAGCTAGAAAAAACGTATCCATTCTATCGACACTTGGTGGGATGATGAGGCCGAGCTGACCTCCAACCAGGAACCGAACTTGCAATTTTCCATCCATCCATCCATCCATTTTCCATCCATTTTCTAAACCGCTTGTCCTGGTGAGGGTCGCGATGGCAGCAGTCCAACTTGCAATTTTCTGATTGAAAAACCACTCACTGTACCGCTGAGCCACCTGGCTGGTCATGGTGGCGGTGGCACCAGTGGTAGTGATGGTGCGGGGGGTAGGTGGTATTGGGGTAGGGAGGCAGGTGGATGCTAGAGCTGCGGGAGGGGGGTGGTGATGGCACGGAGCCACTGCCGAGCAATCGCTCTATCACCAACCACCTGGATGCTGGTGGTAGCGGTGGCGGCAGCAGTGGTAGTGGCAAGGTGAGATCGTGATAGAGAGGCAGATGGATGCCTTAGAGAGGGAGGTGGTGATGGCAGGGAGCTAACCGCTGAGTGATTGTGCCCACTCACATCCCTCGCGCAGGGCCTTTGATGCCATTGGCACAGGCACGGCCGCCAGAAATAGCTGACACGAATGACCAGAAGGGGCCGACATTTTAGGGGCCGCTTGGCACAACGCGGGATCCGTTACGCAAGCAGATTTCCCGTGCGCAGCCAGTGCCGCTTTATGCTTTGTTTGCGCTAAATACGTTCCAGTTTCAACATTGGTGAGATGTTTCAATGGGGGTGCTAGTGGCCCATTGATGATCCCAAGCTGAAGTGAATCCTTGTTGACCCTGCCTTTCTATTTCCACAATACTGTACTAGTGAGATGACAACATAAGAGACGGACACGCAGAATTAATATTAGAACAATGATAGCAAAATAATATCATAATCTACTTATGTGGGTTTTCACAGCTCAATGCATGAGAATTGCTTTCCAAAGCTGTTGTTTCATGATAGCCGTGTCGAGCGCTCCACGTTTCGCCTCCCATATTGGAGGCATCCTCAGTCTAAGAATGCCTGATGACGACTCCAACATGGGAGGCGAAACGTCGCGAAGGATAGAAAGGGAACGCTCGACACGGCTATCCCTTAAGGACAGCTTTGGAAAGCAATTCTGTACAACAATAATCATTAACAATAATGTATTACATGTAGTGCCCTGCAATGGACTGGCGTCCCATCCTCGGTATACCCCTGCCTTGTGCCCTGTGTCTGGCGGGATAGGCTCCGGCTCACCGCGACCCTGTACAGGATTAAGCGGTTTCTGAAAATGGATGGATGGATGGTATTACGTGTAGATCGCGCTTTTCACACAGAGGTTCCAATTCAACATTGGATATGCAGGCCAGATGTAGATGAGTGAGATGAACTGGCATTGCATATAAATCAGCTTGCTGTGTTTATTTGGATTTATATGGGAATTGATATTCTGATGCACCGATGTTATTCGTCAATCCAGGGCCCCTTGAGCTGCTTGGGGCCTGTCAGACTTTGCTTGGTTTGTTTATGCCTAGAACCACCACACAGAATATTCCTCACCTCAAATTCAGGTCACCGAGTCTTTTCTCTCGAATGAGCGTGGAGTGGTGCTCATAGCCATTAGAGTAGAAATTATACATTGCCATGGTGAGGGACAGTACATGCATAAGACGGCCACTATTGATTGTTCCATAGTTGCATATATTTATCAGCCCTGGAAACATGATTATAAGGATGTAAAACACTGAGCCAGTGGTGAAACTTCCACATTCATACGGCAGGCGGTGAGTGTCTCAAAAGCAGAACCACCGTTGACTTCCCCACAAAGTGGTACCTATTTTATCAACCCAAAAGGGACGATTGGCCGAGTCAACCCGCCCCAACCAGAATTTGAAGCTTCCAATTGCGAGTCGCCACTCGTTCTACGGCTGAGCTGCCAACCTGGCCAGTTCAAAATACAGTACTGCACACACGAGCTGTATTTGCAGCGTTGGGGTGGTGGACAGATGATGTGATCCGAGTGGGTAAGCAGATCCAGCACAAACGCCGTCCAGAAAAAAGTATCTGGCCGCCTTCTCGGCCGCTGCGTGCGAATTTCCAACGCGGCCTTTATCGCCACGCAGGGCAGCCCCGCTTCTCTCTAAAATTAGTTCCGCTCTAATGGGGCTCCTCCAGCACCCCCCCGCCACGAGGTTTTATTTTTCTTGGGCTCGCGTGTCCGCTCGTCCGACGCTCATTCGAACGGGCCATCCATCTCCGCCGCTGCCCGCTTTAGTCGTTGTTAAGACAAACACACGGAGACGAAGATTCCTCCCCGCGTGGCCCACGTCAGCTGTTGGGATAAGCGATGTTCGTGAGCCCCGAGTGGGGGGGGGGGAGAAGCTTGCTCAGATAAAAAAACTGGCCACCGATGTTATCCATCGCCGGAAATCGAACTCGGATCCCTTGGATCATCACAGAAATGCGCGTGGACGGCGGCACCACGGCTGAAAAGACAACGATCCCCCAAAGTAGCCTCATGGGCTGTCGGGAAAGTCGTTTCAGCGAGCAACTATTAAGGCCGCCGCACCGTCGATTAAGGTCGAATGGCACACGAGAGAGTGGTGTGGCCAGTGCCACACGCCCAGCCGCCTTCGCCTCCCCAGTGCTGATGTTTACACTCTGCACAATTTACCAATTTCAGGCCGAGTCAACCAAGAGAAAAACCAGGGACGGTTCAGAAATGTATCGCCTAATGTTGGCCGTGAGCGGGAATAAGAGTTAGGTCACCGGGTTCACAGCGCAGTGCACTAACCACTGTACACCAGCACTCCCCGGGCCCTGTTAAGACGCACACGCACACACGCCCTGGTATGCTCGCGAGCCAGCGGCAGCTGACTCCAATTACACCAACATTAGAAACCCATCGTAGGAAATCCAACGAGCGTGACTGTATTTTTAATGTGGTAGCGTCAGCCGGGTAATTCTACAGTTTACCAGTAGGGATTTGTTTTTTGATATGGCGCCGTACACATCGGGGCATCTCAGAAGCACTTTACATCACGTCGCACATCAACACGTTTGCAAGGGGGGACCCTCGGTGGCAGCTGTTCCCTTGAGCGATGAGCATCGCCGCTGTATATTGTACGCTACGATCTCGAGAATACAAATAAGGCAGGCGGACGGCTGGCTATAGGGGGGGCTCATAATGGCCGCGTCGAAGACAATGTGTCAACGCCACGGAGATCCGGGATTTAAATCTGGGTTAACGACACCCACGATTAAATCTGGTTTTCAAGCGTTGCGAGTTGTCTAATCTCGGCCCGGTCGCCAATGACAATGCAAACAACCAACACGTTGAATTTGGTTATGTTCGTGAATCGGCTGAATTTCCAGCGCCGAGAGTCAGAAACATCGTTTTGACTGTAACGTGAACTGACATTGCTCCCTGCGGGGAGGACAGTGCTGCCCCCTGTGTGTAAGGGAGGTCGCTTGAAATGATCTGAGACGTAGTTCTGCGGTATCCATTTCCTCAAGCCATTCTCTCACACGATGGATTGCCCTGCTCCGTGAGAGATACAAATCGATTCTCCATCTCATGACACGACAGCAATAGCAGAATCGGGATGAAACTCTGGAAGAAGTGCCAAAGGATGTTGGGTGAACGATGCCCACTGAAATTATTTAAGAAGCAGTTTTGCGATGTCATCTTCCAAGGTGAGGCACAAAGCTTCAATGACTCACACGGAAAAAAGTGAGAATTAATTCTTGTGTGGACTTCCTTTATCTGTAATGTGTGGCACACTGGTAATTTAAAGCAGATGTGGGGCTTTATCCAATTGAAAGTGTGTCTCACATTAATTCATCATCTAAATACCTCATTCGAGATTGGACTGTCAAGTCTACGATCTAAGGGACTGAACTGTCGTTCTCTTGCATGCACAGTAAAGAGCCACTCAGAACATCATTCCAGGATGGAACCCAATTCAACGTTGTAAGGGTCTGCGCAAGTTGTGGCGTGATACACGTCTTGAAAACAAAACTCCCACCTTCCCGGCAACTTCCCTGAGCAATAGATGTACGTACTCGTAACGCGAGACTTCCGAGGGCTGTTAGAGGAATCAACAGTGGCACCCACAGTATTGACAGAAGAGGGCCCTGCAAATCGTTGAGCCTGACGTTTTGCGGTAAAGTCGCTATCCTTCACGGATTACTCGGTGAATCGGTTGCCTAGGAGTGAGCGTCGGGGTGGACTGGGGAGGTCAAGTGCCCGAGCTACGCCCATTTGCTTATAAAGAGGGATTTAGCAAAAACAATTAAGGAAACATTTGCCGGTTTACGGGCTCCTCGGGGATCGACTGTGCAGCGACGACTGTATTCCTCCGCCAGTTACGTTTCCACCGGTGCCGCCGGCGAGAGACACGAAGGAGTTTCCATTCGGGGCCCTCACGACGAGCGGCGTCGCGTTAGAGAAAAGGGAACGGTAGTTGAGGTCATGTGACTATTTTTATAACGGGCCCGGGATCAATTATAATTACGGACCCGCGGTCGACTATAGTCGGTCTTCTTCTTTGCGATTTTTCGAAGCACGATGGTCAGCCTCTGGACATCGTTGTCTTTCAGCTCGGCCTCGAAGTGTTTGGTAGAATTCGCAGGCAATACCAAGTATTACCTGACAGGGATCGCGACGTGAACGCTTCTACCTATAGTCGGTAATAGGCCGAGACGCCGGTCACTGATGGGGTCACGATTATGGACTGAAGTACGGACCGGTCCCTGATGGAGGTCTCTGCCTGAAAGAACAGCGATGGAGTGAAATTCTACTAACATTCAGGTCCTTCAACTAAAAGGGCTTTCGTTACCAACGCAAGCCACATTTGTTCAAGCAGGCAAACTCTGGACGGGTCTCGACCACTCTGTCATCAGCAGAGTGGGGGCCTGTTAAATGCTGCTGGTTTATTGACAGACTTTGTAACGGCAACACTCAATCAAGGCACAGAGAACGAGACACACAGAGAACGAAATAGGCAGCAGTAGATGCAGGGGCACCGGTACTTTCAGGGGGTCTCGCGCGCGTACGGTGAAGTCACACACAAACAGGCGAGGCGCACAAGAAACATTCCACGTTAAATCATCCCATAGGCTCCAATGTTACATGTGTCTATGTATATTTTCTTGGCCTTGTTTCCCCCTCATGTCTGTCTCTCTGTCTTCCTGCCTCTGTGTCCCTATGTCCCTCCCCCTGTTGCTCACCCTCCCTCTCTGTCTCCCTCCGTGTTTGTCCTTAAGGAAGTGACGGCCATCTTAGGGGACGCTGGCAGATTTTTGCCGCTCTTAATATTGCCAGTTTCACGACCTTTCAGTGTATTCGAAACAGCCTTAATCGTTTAATTTTCTTTGCTTTGGTTTTTATTAGCTGGTTTTTTTGTTACTGTCGTTGTTGACATGCTGTGCTCTCCAATGCCCTTGTGCAGCGCTTTGTGACCCTCGGGTGAAAGGCGCTCTATAAAATGCTATTATTATTTACTCAGTGACCACACTTGCCAACGCTTTGCTCACTATTAACAAACACCTCGGAGCTCGTAGCAGCTTAAACTTTGATAAGAGGCAGAAAAGAACAGACAGGATTATGTAAGCACCACTGTGACTTCGCTGTGTGCCAACAAGCCCCAGTTGTGGCATGTTTAACTTGGCACTGTTTCACATCACATGCTTAATTTGCTGAAGCTCTGCGTTTTCATCTTGGCCCTGTGTTTTTGTGGATATAAATGTTTTGGACGGATACTGTATGCAAACAAACTACACTAGTCTAACTGACTTGGTTGGATGTGCCGTTCGTCACAACCGTCAACATCCTTGGTCAATCCGCTGCTGGACGAGAGCCTTCCCATGCCACAGCAAACGTTCAAGAGCCTGGTAATAATTAAGTAACAGTTACCCAACGACTACGTGGGAGCAAAGGGCATTTACAGCATTGCAATAGGTGACTTGAATTAAAAATAATGTAAGAGGTGCAGAGATGACCTGGATAGCACAAGTGCCATGCTCAGCTGAAGTATTTTAAAATTATAACATGTACTTCCTTAAGGCTGAGCTGACCTAGGGGAGGCCTGGGACAGGTTCAGATACTTCCTGATGTTATCCGCGGTCAGGAATCAAACTCACGTCACCAGGAGCAAAGCATCGTGTGTCAACCACTGCATCACTACTACAAAGACAAAGGTCCCACATTTAGCTTCATGGACTTGTCGGGAGATTTCTGTCAGCAAGCAGCTATTAAGGCCGGAATGGCATACGTGGAAATGAAGGTGGCCAGCATTACGCCTGGCCACCTTTATTTCCCCAAGTTCTAATGGTTTTGACATCATACCAGATATTCACTGAGTTTCCCTGCAGGAGGCTTCAGACGAGATTTGACACTGCTTGCCAGCGATGTTAGCCACAGCTGGGAGTCTAACTCATATCACTGATACCGTACATAGCGCAACGTGCTAAGCACCGTGCCACCATTTCTTACACCCCTGGCTCACACACCCACAAAGTGACTGCAGGACAAAAGCATATGCTGTACTGTAAGATGTGTGGAATGCTGTGGTTACAAAAAAACAGAAGTTGCGGCCAAATAAAGACCGCATATTGGCAATTAAAAACACTTTCCGTGTGTAAAAAATGCACAAATTAGAGAGGTCATGGTTTGCGAAAAATGTGTTAAAGTATACGTAAACCCTTTTGTCAAGCCACTCGTAGATTAGAGCCTCACCACGCTGTGTAGGTCGTGGATAATATTTGACCTTACTTCACCACGGTGGTCAGCGCAGGTTGTTTAGAGTGGGAAGACAGCATAGTAGAGTGCATTGTTGTCGGTTTTCATGGCTCCATGTATGAGAATTGTTCTCTTAAGAGCTGCTCTTTCTGGATAGCGGTGTCGAGCGTTTGCAATATTTTGCCTTGTACGTTGTAGTGCTCATATGGCCTCAAAGCCCAGCTCTTGAGAGCAATTCTCAGCCTAGCACAGTGCAATGGATATTGTTGCACTGCCCACCGATGCCCACCACATCGTCACGCCACTTCTTCTTTGCGATTCTTCGAAGCACGATGGTCAGCCTCTGGATATCGTTGTATTTCAGCTCGGCCTCGAAGTGTTTGGTAGAATTCGCAGGCAATACCAAAGTATTACCTGACAGGGATCGCGACGTGAACGCTTCTACCTTGAGATACACGGTGATCAGGAATCCAAGCACTACTGTCCAGGCTCAACCCTGCTTAGCTACTGATATCCCATGAGAGTGGCTACGTTCCGGGCGATTTGGTCATAGGCTGCGATGTAAATAATGAACCGCTGACCCAACATTTCCACAAATGTTACAAATGGGATGGGAGCAGAAAATTATAATAGGGTTGAGAGCTTTTTTCAGGTGGGTCATAGCACAGAGATTTTTGGTCAATTCCACGTACATTTTTAAAGATCGGAGGAGAGCGGACCACACAACAAAATCCCACACACACACGAGCCTCCAACACTAGCTTTCCGCTGACGGGTCAGCAAACTATTTTCTGTCCTGCAATCGACGCGATACTAAAAGATGCAAGGCCTCCACGGGCTGGCAGAATGAAGCATTTGCTGGAGCGCGGGTGGCCATATAACCCATCCGTTGGACGAAACAAAAAAAACCCCAACGCGCCTTCAATATTTAATCAGCCGCGTGTCAGGCAGCGCCACGCCAGCGCCTTCGCCGCGGAAATGAAGGTCAGAGGAGCGATGCGAAAAGCCGGCGGAGGAGCATTCGTTAGCGTCGGAATGAGAGACCAACTCTAATTACCGCCCTCGTTACCGGCCCCGGCACCTGACAAACGACGTCGCCAGGCAAAGGGGCTGTGAGCCGCGTACAAACGTGGCCCCCTCGGACGGCACGAGAGATCGCGAACGGAGCGAGCCTCGCGGAAAGATGGCGGGTCGTCGGGCTTGCGCCTCGCTCCAGAAGCTTTGCTGCCAAAACGCCGCGGAATGTCGCCCCTGGCCCATCGACAAAATTGCGACCGGGTCTATCGTTCCTCTCGCTGCCACGCTTCCACAAGCCCACAGAGCGAACGTACTGTTTTTGTGTGTGCGTGTGCGAATTTATGCGTGATGGGGAGACAGTGCGGGAGCAATAGTGTAGCGGTTAGCGGCACCGCGCTACGAACCCAGCGACCCGAATTCGATTGCCGCTCATGCCAAACACCAGTAACGATTTTATGAACCCGCTTCTGGGCCTCCCCTAGGTCGGCTCGGCCTCAAATGGTGTGGTGTGTAAACATCGCCACTCGGGAGGCAAAGGCAGCCGGGCATGGTGCTGACCACCCCCCCTGATGTGTCGTGCTGGCCCTTTATAGGTGCTCACAGCACTTGACCCTACAGTCTGTTAAGGCTATACGGGGGATCTTTGTGTTTGCGTGATGGGGAGACAAAGGCGTGTAAATGTCGGCACTGGGAGGACCAGGGCGACCGAGCGTGGTGCTCAGAACACTGTGCTCTCGAGCGCCGTGCCACCCTTCCTCGGTGCTGGCTTACAGCACTTGCCCCAACAAGCGAAGCAGGCTATATGGGTGATATTTTTCTTTGTTCGGTGGGGGAGCGGCGGTGTTGTGGTTAGACCACTGCGCGTTGAACCCGGCGACCTGAGATAAATTCCCAGCGACGGCTAACATCAGTGGGGAGTGATATCTGAACCTGTACTGGGCCTCCCCTAGGTCGGATCAGGATTAAATGTCACGCTGCATAAACATCAGCACTGGGCAGACAAAGGCGACCAGGCATGGTGCTAACCAGACGTCTTCACTGGTGCCCAATCGGTCTGTTAAAGCCTGTATGGGGGACCTTTGCCTTTGCATGCACGATCGTGAGCGGCGGTGCAATGGTTCGCGCGCCACACTACAAACCTAGCGACCCGAGTTTGATTCCCGTCCACAGGTGACAAGAGGTATTCTAAAACGTTCCATTCCTCGACAAAGTCCACTCGGCCTTAAATGACGAACTGACGCGGTGTGAACACTACCACTGGGAACACATAGGTGGCCGGGCTTGAGTCCGATCGTTACGTCGCCCCTCCGTGTGTTACGACAGCCTTGCAGACCTTAACGGGTGCTCGCTAACAGCGTCTCACCTCGACGGCCTTTGTCGTTGCGTCTGTGCGTCCGTGCGTGTGTGTGTGTGCGCGCTCGCTTCATAACAAAGACCACTTTGTAAACCGCGGTTTAAATGATGGATGAGCCTGGCATGACAATGCAATTACCACGGCTGGAAAATGTATTTTGCCGCAATTCGGCATTAGAATAGGCAGCTGCTTCGCGTAATCTGTGAACTGTAAAATGAGCGCGGCGCGCGCGCAAGTAATTTTTTTTTTGCGCGCGCGCAGTTCGGTTAATTCACCGACAGAAATATAATTTTTAGGAGAAAGCCACAAATATCACCAATACCGCCGTGGTGAAGCGGTAAAGCCCACCGGACTCGCAATACGAAGGTCGTCAGTTCGGTTCGATCTCACGGCGCGTGGCAGTTGAATAAACAGTGGAGGTTTGTATCGATGTAGGTAGTTGTTTATCTATTCCCACCGCTAGCCCCTGTCCATTCAAGCAGTGTGAATGAGCGAAGCCGCAAGTTAAGACGATCGGCAGTTCGCGTGTGGTGGGGTCAAGTGTGGGGTACTCCTATACCTCTTCCAAAACGTCTGGCCAGTGTGGACAAGTAGTGGAGCCCCTTCTGCTAGCAGTGGTGGAAACAAACCGCTCCCCACAACACCACACAACCCGCGGCACAGCCCTCTAGACCCCCACCGGATAGCCGACCAGCGCGCACGGCAAAAACCCAACGCGTAAAACACACAGCTGCGTGTGCTTGCAGAGGCTCCGTTTTTGAACGTGGGACGCATTTTTAAACAAACCTCACGAGCAGCCACCGCTATCCATCACGAGGATATTGCGGCGGCTCGCAGCTGGCTACACGCCGTGGTGGATCGCCAGTCGCTTATTTGGCTGCGGTTGAATTTTTCCTCTTCGCGAGCCGCGGTCGTGTTGTGTGTGTTTTTTTGGGGGGGGCGGCACGGCAAGCGGCGTGCCGAGCCGTAAAAGAGGAGGCCGTAAATTTGTGCGAGCGAGCGGCGGCAAGGTGGGGAGGAGGACGCGGTTTATTGTTGTTAAGACGCGAGGCGAGGAAATGGCGACCGAGCGGAGCGCCGAGGCACGGCCGCCGAGAGCCAGCAATCGCGCGACGCTTGGCTCAACCGACGCTGGCCCCGGCGTTTGCGCGCTTAACTGCGTGGGGGAGCGATTCAGCGCCAGCGAAACCCGATTTAAAACTCAAAAGAGGGCACTGATTGCGGCGATGCCAACCCCCCTTCGTCTATTCTCTGAATAAAACGGTGCTGACATGACACTATGTACGAACTGTGTGAAGACTGCTGCCTTGAAATAGAAATTATAAATTCCTACCCATTCTCCACCCAATGGAAGAAGGCCGGCCCACGACATGTCCATACTTGTATCATGCTGCTGCCAGAAGTGCCTCGATTAGAGCCCGCTATGAAAAACCCCTCTAGAGAATATTTGGACTATTCCACACTGGGCCAAATGTCTTTGAAGAGGCGGAAGTACTCACACTTTATACGCGACCTACCCATCGAATCTGATGTCCCCATTAACACTGCTGGGTGTAAAAAGGCGGGGGGAGATTTAATAAACCTGTTCATTGTTTCAACTGCCGCACCAGGAGATCAAACCCATGACCTCTGAAGCACCTTTACCAATTAACCACATGTTCTACCGCTGCACAGCTTTAGCTAACACACGTTAAACGATACCCCGTTTATACCGTACGGCTTACCCAGCGGGGTATGCTAGGGTATGGCAGGTATGGCACGCGCCCTGGGCGCTACTTGAAGGGGGGCAGCACTGTGCAGTTTTAGTAAAATCAGACAAGCCATTCTCAGATAGTGAAAAAAAACATTCTTCAGATGCATGATCTGTCTGATTATCTTGGGTAAGAAGCACTAGGGTGGCCAGATTGGTAAACCACTTGTATTTTTGAGCTGATATTATGGCAAAGTCATCTAAAAGATCGGTGTCAGTTGTTTGGACAGGGGCGCAATTTCAGTGCTTGCCATAGGCGCTATTTTCCGTAGATACGCCCCTGGGCTTACCCATGTGTTTTAAGGTTGTGCCGCGTGTAGTTTGGCATTATGTTTAACCGGCGACCCCTGGGCTTAAAGTCCAGCGTGCTAACCGTTACACCACGACAGAATGCCCGCACGCACCGCCAAAGTGGCATGCGGTCGGGACCAACGGATCACATTCGCGGAAGCCCGGTTAATTAGCAAACGCTCTCTTCGTCGCGGGCGCACTAGCTCAAGACACTCGGCGAGAACGGTCAGACCGCACGAGCAGGTGCGAGGGGGCGCTCTGGTCGGGCGCAATTCGCTGGTTACGCGGCGGGCTCAATTAAAAAGCCGCAGTGCCGCGTTAAATGAGTCATGCCAGTCTAGACGAAGAGCTCCGCTGCTTAGCCGTGGCCAACAGCGCTAACGTAGAACGCATGGGAAGCCATCAATCGTTCCATTATGAGCGCGGGACGGCCGGAACGGTGAACAGAACCGGATCGGGATAAACTGAACGTTCCCCTGGCTGGCTTCACGGCGTGCCGCTTAAACGAAAAGGTGGCTATGGGGTTACATTAACGGCGATTTGGCCATTTTCCACATCATTATGCTCGTGTTGCACGAATTTTTTTTTTCTTCGCGTAAACGTTTGCGCGAGAATTCATCGCAGCCGCAACGTGGCGCGGCGGGTCGCAAACATTCGAGGCATTTCTTTTTAGGCCCCCCTACCACCTGGAATGCCGTCACAATGGCCACATTGGACGGACCAGAACGCACAGCCTGGACATCTATCTACAGGATAACGGCGGCTGATTTTAGGGTGCATCTCGCCTTAAGAGAACGGTGCGTTTGCACAAGTTGCCTGCGCCAAAAATTAATTGCGGCCTGTATTCACTCTTGCTTAGGTTATGAGTGGAAATGGCCCAAGAGGCAAACTTGCACAAGCCGTTGAGAATTCTGTTTGCAGTGTGAGACATGCCTCACATAGGTCTGCATTCGTTTGATCCTCGAGAGTCTCCGTGGGTGGAGAGACCGCATCATCTGGCCAAACCGACGTAGCACGGCGTTTCACGCAGGGCGATACGTGCCGCTGCGTAACGGTGGCCAAACTGCACTTAAAAACCTCACTATGCCGCCGGTTTGCTCCGATCTCGCGGCGAACGCGACGCCTGTACCGAGAGGCAGAATCACGACGCTCTTACCGGACTTGTCGCGTGCCGGCGACGGGTCGCCGTCCTCCCTCGCTCCGTCCGGCGCGGCGCCCTCCCCGAAGCCGGCGGCGGCCGCCACGAACCGGAAGCCGTGGCCTTCGGGGGGAGCGCTGCACCACAGGGCGCTCGCAAACAGGTTGCGGTGCCTCTGCGCCGCGGCCGGCGCCGGCGCGCCCCCGCCGCGCGCCTCTCCGTGCCTCTGCGTCGCCGTTTCCACCGTCTTGGCGGCGGACGCGGAAGGGGAGGAAAAGCGTCCGGCGTCCCGGGGCCTGCGAGGGCCGTCCGACGCCGCCTCCCGGTGCTGCAGCTCGTCGCGGTAGGAGAGGCCCTCCTTGTCGGAGCAGGACCCGGCCCGCCCGCCGTCCGCGCACGAGCAACCGTCGGAGTCGTCGCTGTCGGCGGCGGCGGCGGCCGCCGCGGCGACAGAGCGGGCGTGCCGCAGGTCCTCGGCCTTGCGGGCCTTGCCGCGCCCGCCGGCCGCCGTCAGCGTCCAGGCGGGAGCGCTGATCGGCGAGGGCGAGGAGCCCAGCGAGCAGCGGGCCCTGGCGATGGCCGACGGCCGCAGGTCGCCGCCGCCCGCCGCCGACACCTCCGAGCGCCCGCCCGGGTAGCACATGGGCAGGTGCAGCATCGACCAGGCCTGGTAGGACTGCAGCGGGTACTGGCTGTAGTAGCAGCAGTTGAGGGTGCTCGCCGGCAGGAAGGAGGGCACGTAGTGCATCCCGTACGCGGCGTAGTAGCTGCTGTCCAGGAGGTAACCGGCCGCGCCGGGCAGGTAGGCCGCGGCGGCCCGTCTGTCCGCAAAGCCGGCAACCTGGGAGACCCTTCGGCGGCTCGTCCCTTTGGCCTTCACCATCTCCCCGTCCTGTACCCCGTGCAGGGCCCTGCACTCAAAGGGCATCCGGCCGTACTCGGTGCCAAAGTTCACCCGGAAGATGCTGGGCAGCAGCTCCCCGGACTGGCAGCGCAGCTTCTTCTGGTCGATGCAGCACTCCTCCAGCATCGCGATCACCTCGTCCATGTCCGCGCCGAAGCCGCCGCCCCGGTCCCCGCCGCCCTTCCTGCCGCGCGCCAGCCGCCGCTTCTTGCGCAGCCGCCGCTTGTCGCGCGGCCCCTCCGGCGCTGGCCCGTCGCGCCGCGGGCGGCGCGCGCGCGCCGGCGGCGCCGCCGCCGAGCTCCCGAACGACGGCCTCCTGCCGTAGCGCAGGCCGCATCCCTCGGCCCGCTCCGAGCCGCTCAGGTTGTCGGCGACGATGCCGCTGTCGCTGGGGCTGGGCGCGCCGTCGCTGCGCGCCTCCGCCGACGCCGACGACAGGAACGCGGCCGAGCCGCACTGAGGGAGCGGCGGCGGGGTGGAGCGGGCGGAGGAACCGCCGGGCCCCGACGGGCAGGCGCCCTGCTTCAGCATCGCTTTGGTGGCGATCGGCCGCCTCTGCGCCGGCGAGAACTGGGAGCAGAGCGGCACCGTCGGCTCGGAGGAACCCGGCGGGCGGAGGGGAGAGACGTCGCGCGCGGCCAACGAGTCGCACAGGGACAGCGACTGCCCATCCGCCTTGGGCTTCCTGCCGCGCTTCTTGCCGATGTAGATGGTGCCCCTCTTGCTCACGTTGATCTGGAAATCCTGGTCGTCCGGCCCGTCGACCGGGCACGCCGCGCTCGACTTGCGGTGCGAGCCGTCGCGCCCCCGGCACTTGCGCACCACCGTGGAGTTGCTCAGGATCTGACTGAGAATTTTCTTCCTCTTCAGCATTTTCATCTTCTTGACGTTGGCTGCGGCGCTCTCGCACGCCTTCAGCTTGTCGATGCATTTTCCCTGCCCGACGTCGCCCATCAGGGCGAAGCCCTTCCTCTGAACGTTCATGTCGTGACAGATCATTCGGCAGGGGTCGACGCCGAGCTTCTGTCTGCTCCGGCGGTCGCCTTTCCTCCACTTCAAATTGGCGTCCATTTTGACGGGAAGTCCGGAGTGGGCTTTCAAATGGAGCAGTTTTCTGGGCCGCCCGGGGCCTCTCTTTAAAGGCACTCTAACCGTCAGTCCCAACGAGGTGGTGTGCAGCGGGCTGCTGAGCACCGAGGGGTTACACGAGCCGAGCGTCACCTGCCTCTCGGACGGGCTCGTCACGTGCGACACGTACCTGAGCTGCACGCTCCTCTCTCCCAGGGCCCTGTGCTCCAACGGCTCCGCGTGCTGCTTAGCGGGGCGCCCGCGCCGCGTCTTCTCGAACGCGTCGTTGCCGGCGACGTACGACTCCTTCAGCAAGCACTTTACCTTCCTGCTGCTGAAGTAGGCTCTGCCCAGGCTGCTCTTCCCGCACGGGTCGCTCACGGTCACGCGGCAGGGCGAGCGCTTCTCCGACCTCCGGCGCTTCTTTTTGCCGCCGGCCGCCGCCTGCGTCCCGGACGGCCGCTCGGAGCGACCGCCGCGCTCCCGCCGCGGCACCGAGCGCTTGGCGGCGCGGCCGAGCCTCCCCGCGTCACCTTCGCCGGCGCCGCGACCGCCGCCGCCGCCCGCGCCGCCGCCGATGGGCGTGAGCACGGGCGGCTCCGACCACGAGCTGTCGTCGGGACCGCCTCCGTCGCCGTCTCCGTCCCCGCCGCTGCCGCACGCCTCGCTCTCGATCGCCGTCAGCTTTGGCGGGCGGCCCTTCTTCTTGGCGGAGCGCGGGGCGCGGCCGTCTTCGTCGAAGCGGCCGTCGCCGTCCTGCTGGGTCCTGGAGGCCAGCGGCTGCCCGTCCGCCGGGCAGCAGCCGCCGCCCCAGGACGGCGACGAGCCGATGGCGGGGCTGTCCGTGCCGGGGAGCGAACCTGTCTCGCGGGACGGGGGCGTCGCCTCGCAGGCCGGCAGCGCCGAGCACGGGTCCCGCGGCAGCAGCGGCGACGCGGCGAACTCCCTCCGCGACCCGGCGACCTTGAGGAGGCCGGCGCGGTGCTTCTGCGGGGATCCTTTCCTCAGCGTGCGCTTGCCGCAGGGCGCGCCGCCCTGCTTGCTCCGAGACGCTGCCTCGGAAGCGGCGTCCCTCGCCTCGCGGGCGCCGCCCGGCTCCAAGTACACGAGGCCGCTCGGCGCGTCGCCCGAGCCGCAGCCCTTCGCGCGCGGGACGGACGAGGGCGAGCCGTCCCTCGGGTCGGAGACGGCCTCGCGCGACATCCGGCCGCCGTCCTCCTGCCTCCCGCCCTGTTCGCCGCGGTCGCACTCGCACCTGGCGCCCGCGCCGGCCCTCGTTTGTTTCGCCGGCCCGTCGGCTCTCGGCTTCGCGTGCGCCGAGGTGGCTTCGGGGCACTCCTCGTCGGCGCACTCGGACATCATGTGCATGTACGCGCGGCCGTGGAACGCGCCGCCGTTGCTGCCCACGCCGCCGCCGCCGCCGCCGACAGCCGCGGCGGCGGCGGCGGCGACAACGAGTTCGGCAGCGCGCAGGGCGGCTTCGCGACGGAAACCGCCGAGGCTCATGTCGAGCGCGGCCTCGGTCTCTTCGCACGCGGGAAAATCCATCGCGTCTGCCAGTCCTCGCTCTCTAGCTGTCCTTACGCAGAAAAAAAACCGATTGTTTTTGCAGGCGGGCGGGGGG
>JAZEWU010000040.1:3666666-3683458 GCA_036362915.1 Geotria australis
CTCACATCTCAAGCCTACAACATTTGGCATTTGCATAGTTTTTCTTTTAAATACTAACCAGATTCAGTTCCTTTGTGATGGTGTTTCTGAGCAGTCGTTGGTGACCAGGCTGAGACCATCAACTCACAATACAGGCATACCCCTCTTTTAACCAAGCCTCAACACGAATTTTCGTTTATCGGACAAGAAAAAAAAATACGTTAAGAAATATTCAATAATAGATAGGATAGCACCTGCACTGCACTCCCAAGGCTTCTGTGAAACATACACTGCCTATAAACATGCTTAGGGTATTATTTTTACCATTATATTGCATTATCATTAGTCGTAGTACAGTATCATTATTATAGTATTCATATAATAAATACTGTACAGTTATAATGAACCATGTTATAATGACCTCTCTTAACGGATTCATCGCTTCGCGGATAAGCCTCAAGTACGCATCCTATCCGTTACAAGAGGTAGGCATGTACTTCAGAAGTCGGTTTAATCACAGGTGGCTGCCTGGATTGGAACCCAGAACCTCAGCGACCTCTGATCCACCCAGTCACCTCGCATTGTCATATTGTGGTCTGGTATACAGCTGCTGCATTGTCAGTTTATAACACACGACAGTGCAGTATTACTATTACATTGCCTTAATATAATTTACAATTGCAATCGCATTGCCCTATACCTACAATTCCGGTATATTGCTCTCTTACAACCCATTTACAGCTGCAGTGCATTGCCCAATTTACAACCGTAATAATAACCACATTGACACACAGCAACGTGCGGCTACTGCACTTAACGATCGACGCCAGGGTCAGGGTGCATGGCTCACAATCGCGAGCTTTCAGGTTCAAAGCCAAGTTGAGAATCGAATCGGCACAGCATCCCTGTTAGGGTCATGAAAATAGCAATGCTTTGTTTGGAGTCAGCAGTGTTTGACCTGTGCATATGCCTGCCATAGGAATGTGGAATCTCCACCTTGGATTCAAGGATGTAAACCAGAGTCGAGCACGGCTTCACGCTCGTACGAGAAGTTAACCACTTTGACTCGGAACAGAATTTGCAACTGCAGTGCTCCATTCTCATTAACAATTACTCTAGGTTCACGATAGCCTGTCTTGCATTACAACTTAAATTACAAGTACATTATCCCACGGTGGCCATGTGGCTTTGAGGTCAGAGCACTGAGCTGGCACCACCGAGATCGTGGGTTCAAATTCTGACAGCTGCCCCGTTATCAAACTGGGTTCTCACGTGTAGCGAGTTTGATGGTCAAAGCCTGGTCACTGATAACTGCACAGTAAACCATCACATTAACCTTGGTTGGATAAACTCCATCTCTGAGAAGTGCTGCTGTCGACTGTGTGGACCAGATGTCACGTAAAGGGATTACAGAGGTAGCTCTGTGATATCCGATTCCGTTGGCCGTTCTATAATATGAAGGGTTGCACTGCCCTGCAGAGAATCATACAGTGGTTGTCCTATGGGGATGCTTGACCCCACCATGGAAATGTGGCCCTTGCACCGTTGGCTCAGCAGCGCGCATCAAGAGATATTTGACATCTTTTGACAATGAGATATACTTTCCAAAGCTGTTCTTTCAGGATAGCCGTGTCGAGCGCTTCCCCTGCTCAGGCGCCTGAGAATGCCACCAACGTGGGAAGCAAAACGTTGCAAAGGAGAGAGGGGGAGCGCTCGACACGGCTATCCCGATAGAACAGCTATGGAAAGCATTTCTCATGCATCGAGCCGTGCAAACCTACATCATTACATATTTTAACAATGCAAAGGTTAAAGAAAGTCTACCCCAATTGCAAAAGCTATAAACCATATACAATAGAGAACTTAACAGAACTTAAAATGCAAAGGTACTCTATAGAGCAATGTGCTTAACATATCAATTGCCAAAATGACAGTGTCGTAAAGCGAAAAAATACAGTAGAATATGGCACACTGCATTTAACCGGTTGCCATGGTTGTCAGTATGAGCGGCTTCTCAAGCATTTACATTCATCACTCCCACTGAGCCACTTACTGTAATCTGTGCAATGAAATCCGAATTTAGATCCGCTTCCTGTACAACGTTTACAAGACGGAACTGTACGATTGCCTTGGCCTTAGCTAGAATAAAGAAAAAGGTGCAGCGCTGCAATTTCGATATCCTGCTGATTGACTTGCTCTGGTGGTGTTATGTCACATGAGAAGTGAGGGTTTATAAGGGTCGCAGATAACAAGAGCAGGAAATTGTTATGAAGATGACTAATAAATAACAATAACAATTAGACGCTGCTCTTACGAGCTGTGCTTTCGGGATAGCCGAATCTCTCCTTCCTGTGACGGATACGGCTTATAGATTTTGGCCATGAAGACCTACATCAATATAAAATAATAAACAGCAAGAACTATTTACAATGGAAATCTTGAGAGGAAATCCAAAATAATCTCTATGACACTGTGTGAGAGGACCTTAATAATAATAATAGCATTTATATAGCGCCTTGCACAACGGCAAACGTTACAACTTGCATTTCCTATTTGGAATTCGGTCCAACTTGAAATAAGTTTGGTTTCTCGCCCTGCATACATTTTGAAATTTACAGTAGTAATTCAACAGCACTAACTTGAAACAACTGCAGAAGTGAATATACAATTGTGTCACAGGTAAGTATACTTTTGCAGTTATGTCTACCCACATCTCCAAAACCTATTTTTTCCATACAGTAAGTTCTACACCACACCATTGCATATGCAATTCCTATTGTATGTCAATGAAACATTCTACTCCATCTTAAATGACAGAACCTTACAAATTGAAATTGCCTTCGGCGCTTTACCAAGACTTGTCTCCTCTCATATCCTTTAACGTTTGGTAAGCCCTATGATAGGTTCAAAGAGACAGACAAACAGCACCGTAATGAGAGAAAATGGCTTGCATTGTCCGTATTGTTAACAAAAGTAAATATATATGATCAGTGTTGACACAAGATAGACCTGGTCTGGACAAACAACGTTCTCCATGACATAGGCCACATCTGCTTTTAAGCTGCGGTGCAGTATTATGTTGATTTAGATGGAAATTGTAAAAATGACATCAATATACAGCACGATTGCATTCGCATTTTCCTTTTCAGCTTTCATCGGTCATAAGTGACATTACAATTACAAATTGGCCAAGATTCACAAATGCATTTGCAACGAAAGCACAGAAAAGTACACGAGAAAATACAACCACAGCCCTGTACAGAAGAAAAAAATGCAATCCTAAATAAAGTATATTGCAATATTATACATAAGTAGCAGTTGCAAACGTAACTAAATTTGTAACTGAAAATTACAAAAGTAATGTCATTAACATTGCAATTATGATACCAAATTATAATTGTGATACGAATGAACAATACATGTTTATAAATGTAAAATTGAACTAGTATTTGAACAAAACATACATTTCATAATTACCATACACTGTACATACAATTTAACGTAAAATGAACAAAAAGTCTGATTTTAATGTTCCCCCAGCGGTACTGTCAATACAAATGTAACTGAAAATGCATCAAAAAGTAACTGGAAAGTAAAATTACAATTGATAGTACTGTAGTCGGCATACAGTGGTAACATGAAACATTTGTAATTTGAAGTAACTGGGCTTACTATTGCAAATGTAGCTGACATCAAAGTACAGCAAATGTAACCGAAATTACAATTGTATATGTAAGTAAAAAAATATATAAAAATATAACTGAAATTATTACTGCAAATGTAACTGCAATTATAACTAAATTACTATTGCAAAGTAACTAAATTACCATTGCAAAAGTAACTGAAATAACTGCTCCAAATGTAACTTAAATTTATTCTGAAAAGTAACTAAACTTGCAAAGCAAATGTAAGTTAATATACAGTACTATTGCAAATGTAACTGAAATTTCTATTACAAATATAACTAAAATAACTATTGCAAATGTATCCTGCACTGCAATTGCAAATATAGGTCAGATTACAAATATACAAACAGATGAATCCATATCGCTAATGCGATTAAAATGTAACTAAAGCCACAGATGCAATTACAATATCACCAACAAAAATTACAAATGGGCATTTTTAAAAACAAATCAGTAAGACGCAGCAAAAAATATTCAATAAAAATATTATGAAATATATCAAAATGCAATGACTGTACGACAAAAGTAAATTATAGTTAGATTAATAACACATTTTCCTCTCAAACGTTGCAGCTAGAGTAGAATAGCAATACCGTTCTCTGCTCTAAACACAGCCATCTACTTGCTCTGAGAGAGCCAACCATAACATTTACATTTGGCTGCTTTTGCAAGTCAATTACATTTTACAATTTTCCTGCTTGATCGTTTTCATCTCCGTTACACCGAACTGTATAGAGAGTCGTGCATTTTAACTACGGTGTCTTTAAAGGAGGTCTCTTCCATTATGCGCGCCGCGTAAAGGCTTTACAACAAATAAACCGCGCTGTGCAAAGCTAACAATAAAATATCCGATTTTTGCGCGCATTTCGCTCGCAAAGCTGGCCGCTCGGGTCCTCGCATCTGCAAAAGCTCCCCGCGTACGATACCTATAGTTTTCTGCCTCCGATGCTACGGTACCACTGGGCGCATCCGTGTGCTTCTCTTGAGAAGAGCAAGTGCGATTACGCCGCATCCTTCCCGACACATCTTCATCGTCGCAAATTCCAGAGCGGGATGGCAAAGCTCCAAAAAAAAAAATCTATTCACTCCAAACCCACACACTGTACACGCTGTCTTCGCCAATGCCCCCTCTCCGATGGGGGCCTGAGAAAGGATTAGTGAAGCGCGGATACACTTGCGTGTGCCTTAATGCAGGGAGAGGCACAGCGGTGGGCTCGCCGCTGCTGCACGCTCCGCACCAGGCTGCACACTGCCGCACCGTTTCATTTTTTTATTCCCCCCCCTCCTTCCCCACAACGACCCGATATGACCCACTGCACCGCAGCGCCAGCACTGCCAAGGCAAGCCACCCACCCGCTCGTCTTCCACGGCCGTGGCACATCCCGAGGCAGCGCAGTCGATTTCGGATTCACGAAGCGTCAAAATGCCAACGCATTTCAGCAAAGCGACAGTCAAACCGACGATTGCGGTGTGATTTTATTTTTTTAATTTAATTCATTGACGTGGCCCCGTGGCGACGCGCCTCAACTCGCAAACGGAAGGTCAGGGGTTCAAATCCCTGTTATGAGGTCAATAGAAAGAGTAACGCTTAGTTGGAAGTCATCAGTAGAGCTGGCCTTTGGAAAGACTGCTGGATGTTGTTGCAATGTAGAACGAATCCCACCACTGGCTCAGGAATGCAAATATAGATTTTAAAAAACTACCCAATGCTTATTTAAACGTGGAGGCTAACAGTATCCGTAACCCCACTAGTCACAATTCCTATTAGCCACAGGAGCTGTAGGTCCTTGAAAACTCCTATTATGTGCAGCCCTAGTCTTCCTATTAACCTTCAACTCCGTACTCTAATAAAAAGCGCCACCATCCTGGTATTGAACAGGATTTGCCGAGGGGCCCATGGCATTAATGCAGATGGATGGCTTCTCTCTACATTCATGCAAAAAGAATGGTTTTGGTAAGGCTCGCAGTTAACAAGAAACCCCACGTGGAATAAATAACCCTGTACAGTACATTTAGGTTATTGCAGAATTTATGCGCTTTGGCACAATTACAACGTTTCATTGACGGCAGGAATTTAAACCAGCAACCTCCGGCCACTAAAGCAAAGCCCAACCAATAGCCGGGCTCCAGCTTTTGAAAGGCGCTGGGCTTCTGAACAGAGCGTTTTATGTACACTGGAGGCCACGTGACCCCAATTTCACTTCAGAGAGGACAATGCCAGATGGACATCGGTTCAACTTTATTGAGATGAGTGGGCCCCAAACACTCCTGGGTGCCAAACTTGAAGGCTTCAATCTATACACTGTGGAGATACTGATCATCCACCACAGAAGAGTGGAATTATACCACCAATGCTCAGGTTTGCCAGTGGAGTGCCAGTCCATGACCATAGGACAATCACACACAATGTCTGACCAAGAGGCACTCAGCCGATATTGTTCCACCACCCAACTGCAGACCAAAACATTACTCTGCTTGTTTCCTCGTAGTGAAAGTCCCTCCCAACGTCTCTTTTCCCCAAGGTCTTATAACCTTGCGCAATCAAATAAACGTAATAACTATTGTCTATTACGTTTTCAATAGCCGTATTTTTTTGTTGTGCACTCAGCAACCATGATTAAAAAAAAACGCACAATCAATTGGAAGGTTCCGAGTTTAATCCCAAAAGAGGGTCAACTCAGCCCATAATTTCTTCAGCGCAAATAAAATGTGTTCTACTTTGTGGGAAGTCAACAGTGGTCATCCAATGGCAGAGATTGAGACCGGCTGGTTGAGAATAGAGACAAGCTGTGATTGTTTTAAATTTAAAGAATATTGTAGTACAAGCCTACGGTACAGTAATCTATAAAGACACAGAGATTGGTCGGTTCCATTGCCAAAAGAACACCACATTTAAATCCAAAAACCAAATGGGGCCTTCTGGAGCAGTGTTTGCCAGCAGCATTTAAGCAAAGAAACCCCTGGAACACTTTTAAGGCCTGTGAGTATCATGCAAAAGGACGCGGCTCATTAAACAAACGCTGTTGAGTCGCCTGATGTTATGGGCAAGAGCAGCACTCCACGGACACCATCGAGTCATTCATCGTGCCCACATTTATCTTGGCAGCGAGAGCACGCAGTGATTTTGTACTGTAGTAGCAGAGCACTGGGCTTCGCTTGTGCAATCATTGCCCATACTGTGCACGTACAATAATTCAAACGCAACGCATTTGTCAATAACGCTGCCCTCAAAAGAAAAAATAACAACATATACGTCCGTGTAAACGCATACATAACAGACGACGGTGTAGGCAATGGACCTTTTTAATAACCAAGAGAAAAACTTGCTATGAGGAAAGGCCATTGTCCAAAACATTGCCTTTTTTTCTGTTCGTGCAGTGTTGTTAGAGAATTTTGTTATTCGAGCGTGTGCATCAGTCCCAATGCAATATCGCAGAAAAATATATTCTCTATTACCGTAATTCTCTTGATCGTACCTCCCAAGCTCCGGTTTGCCTAGCCCGTGTTTTTCTCACGAACACATATCTTGAGATAGAATTGCATTTACACGCTTCATAAATCCAAATTACTCTATACGTGCGGTACAGCATCGTATACGCAGCGTACAAGATCAGACAACCCCTTCTTGACCGAGACTTCATTAGGCCACTACATTTGAAAAATGTAGCCCATATGGATGTGTGTTTGTTTATACATTAGAAGTGACACGACCATAATTTGATACACACCACATTTGGACAGAAATGCACTTCCTAGACGCAGCGTTGCAAAGTAGGTCGACCCATCATGACGATTCAGTGATGAGATCAGCTGTGCTCATGTGGACGAACGAGATGGCGTTTGGGGTCACTGAGGGATAGCAACTACTTAGTGAGCCCTTCATCTAGCAGTGGATAGTGGCTGATTATGATGATTGACGAGTAGAGTTGTGCTATTTGACTGTACGAGTACAGTAATTTACCACACTAATCGAGTAACGAAAAACAGTTGCAAAAAGTCTCACTTCTCTTCCAACGTATGCCCGCAGGACGGAAGGTGATGGACCCCAAGTTACGGGCCACAAAACATGGATGATTACAATGGTCAGTTGATTCATCGACTAATCGTCCCTGTTATAATCATGAGCAATGCTGTTATTTATTTACATTTATCTGAATGATATGGCAGAATACATGATGTCCACAGAGGTACCATCCGATATGTTTAATTATAATGAAACGACAGTTTGAGCTGCATGGTTGAAATGTGGGGATTATGTAAATTACAAAGTGTTTGCCAAAACAATCACATCTCAGATGTTGGCAGACACGTGGGATGCTCTCAAATCTCCATATGTGGGTTGCCATGACGGACATGTTCTTAATTTACAGTATTCAATTTATTCTTATCTAGACTTAGAGGATAATCACTTGAGATGGAACATCTCGTTTACATGGTTGTCCAGGGTATCAAGTGGCACATGCCCAGCAAACAAGTAACGGGATCTATCCAAATGTTTCAAAATCTACAACGCTTACAGTCTATAATTGTACAATGTCAAACATTCATACAGCGTCAAGAACAGGCACAGGGCAGGACACCAAAGTCACGTGCATGGACATCACACTGCAAATACATAACTAATACGTTCAGGTTTAGTGGAATAAAATTCGTGAGAAAAAAACGTCATGCTATTTAATGTGTGCTAATCGTGTTATCGACCTAGCGAAAATCAGTTTGCTTGTCATTCTTTCATAATGAATAACACCTTTATGGACACCCTATATAGGTCAAAAATGCACGTACTATTGTTCACGATGAAAATATTAATGCACAGCTCTTTGTCAACCCCACTGCACAAGGCCTCATGTCGACATATCGATAACAATGGTGGTTTTGACCACATTTCAGTGCCGAGCTGAAAGACAACGATGTCCAGAAGCTAGCCATCGTGCTTCGAAGAATCGCAAAGAAGAAGAAGTACATGTTTTGAACATACTTCACCACACTCACCAGTGGACATTGCTTTTAGAGGGTGGGGGTGCCCAATGACTGTGTATGGTACAGTAAATTTATGACAGGCAGCAGCCATCCATTATTCACGGATGATGAAACCCTGAAATGCAAATGGGTGCTGTTTTGTTTTATTATCCAAAACATTATTTATCCGTGGTAAAGCGGCAAATAAAAACCAAATCGGTAAATATCATAAAACATGGCAATGTTTTATACCCTATACACGTGCAACCGCTGAGCCAACACGATAAACCGACGTTACATATTTACTCGCTAGCAGAGGTGAAAGTAAGCCAGTATGGTCTGGTATAGCCTACCAGTGAGAAAGTTGACAAAGCGTTCAGTACAGTACAGGTGGGAAGACGGTTTGCGATACGACCGGTAAGAAATTGAAGTTACTTTCACCCCTGCTAGGTAGTGCTGTTATTAGGGAGATTTAAATCGCCTTCCACGTGCTTGGCTCTTGCAACCTAGGCTTGGGTTCCAGGGTTGCAGGGCATCCAGGGCCAATTTAGTCAGGACAATTAACCTAGGCAGCGTGTCTTTGGACGGTGGACGGAAACCAGAGTGCCAGGTGAAAACCCAGACGAACATGGGGATAACATGCAAACTCCACACAAAAAAGCACCAGGGCCAGGAACTGGGCCAGGAATCGAACCCGGGACCATCTTAGGGGACGCTGGCAGATTTTCGCCGCTCTTAAGATTGCCAGTTTCACGACCTATCAGTATATTCTTAATCATTTATTTTTTGTTACTTTGGTTTTTATTGTTTTTTTCTTTCGTTGTTCACATGCCGTTCTCTTCGCGGCCCTTGTGCAGCACGTTGTGACCCTCGGGTGAAAGGCGCTATATAAAATTGTATTATTATTATCATTACTGCGAGGCGCTATTCACCGCACCACCGTGCCGCCCCCTAATGATGATTATAATACTACGATTAATTATCCATCACTTCTAACCGACTCCTCCTATCTGCAAGCTAGCGTGAATGACAGGAAGATGTTATCCACGGATAGGGAATAAGTACAGACACTGTATGATACAGTAGTGCGATGTGTGGGTGGCGTGGGAGGGGGAGATTTGTCAGGGAAGTGAGGAGAGTGGGAGATGGTGGTCGGGAGTGAGCAACGCTACAGAGGGCCATTACTTGTCGAGGAAGAATGGAGGAGGGTGACGAGGGGGTTGCCGGAGTAATTGGGCCAAGCTGCCTTCATTGAACCATTTCTCATGAAATGTTCACGGGTGTTCGGATAGTTAAGGTGCAATTCCTAGAATTGTCGCGTTTTCTCTGCCGTCAGCTCGTAATGAACGATCCTTTGTGACAACGCGCAAAGCGTTTTGCAATGGCAGTGATTGTCTTGTGCAACCAGTGTGAAAAATTAAAGAATTGCAAACGACGATTGGCTGACTGACGTGAAAGCACGATTTTAGCGCCATAACACATGATTTACAGTAACACTACCGTTACACACGGAGTGGAGTACATTACAGGAAATATACATGATGCTGTTTGAAGGGAGAGCACCCAGTCGTTCAGTCTTGAGACCTCAACAACAGTCCGTGCCTGTCAGTCTACGGCATTGCATCAAGATCCAATCAGAAACTGGACTGTCAGTTTACATCAGACACTGGTCTGTCAGGCTATTGTATACAGAGACCCGTCTGTCAGTACAGTACTGTGTATTGTATAAAGACATGATCAGTAAGTGGTCAGTCCTACTGCATAAAGACCCCATCAGATTCGCGTCTTTCAATCTGTTGCACAAAGAGCCCATCACGGAATGGTCTCAGTCTATGAACACAATGCCCCACAAACTTTGCGATGGCAACTGATGGCAAATCAAGATGCTGTACAAAGTATAGCATAGACGCATCGAGTAAGTTCTGTAATCGAAACTACTGCAGTGAATGACCCCAATGGGAAAAAAAACCAACGTAATTAACACACATAGTTGTACTCCGTATAGAAAAGGTCTTAACAGGTACCGCCATGAAATTTCACGGACCATGCCACTGCTGCCTTAAAGATCTCTGCTATAGAGAGCCTCTAGAAGGCCCCTCTAGAAGTTATCTTTGGCCTAGAGTGTCCATGCTGGCCACACGTCTTGGAAGACGTGGGAGCACCCACACTTGACCACATGTAACTTGCCGATGGTCTCCCGAGAGGAATGAGGTGGGAAGGGGGGTTTAATTGAAGAAACTCACCAATTTTTTCTACTGCCGCGCCGGGAGATCAAACCTCTGCATTGCAAGTCCTGTCGTGCTAACCGTTATTCCACAGCAGGATTCCCCTAAAGCACGTAAGTATCAGTCATCAAACGTGTTAGTAGCAGTGCAACCCATTATAAACAATACTAATGTTGTCCCGTGTGCCAATCATTACACTATTCCACGATTGTAAACAAGATACGATACAGTCATTTAAATAAATTACATATTTTGGGTTTCCTTTCGTGTTTGTTCAGACTATACTCAAGAGTTCATCAGAGCCAATGCCAATGATGCCACCACACCTAGCCATTGCTTCCTTCCTTCTGATAGATCCCGCAACAACTACAGTTGGCAATGTCTGCTGTTACAGTCTCATCACTAACCATCTGCTCCTGTTTCATTGACAGTGTTCCGATGATATCTGCTGTGTTTATGTATCTTTCCAAAGGGCCGAACCCATATGACAAGGTCACCACCACCTGGCACCACATAAAAAAATCCATTCACTCATTGATTATAGATAAACCACTGTTATATAAAGAATGGCCTACAACCAATTACCCGGAATGCACCCGATCCCATTAGATATCTGAAGCAAAGCAGGGCTGAGCCTGGATAGTGCTTGGAGGCGTGACTACATCAAACCTAAGACATTTCTCCGATTTGTGTTTGTTCCCTGACCCATGTGCTCCTTTTTCTGTACTGTATAATAATGCATCAAACGACTTAGGTTCCAATTCATCCCCTGGTAAATGTTTCTTTTCATTCAATTTTTCAGGCTAACATGTGCCATTATCAACAACGGGGGAAATCCGCAAGGCAATGCGTTTCTGCCACTTCCTCAACATGGCCCTTTTATAGCAAGCAGTTCTATGAAATCTAATTCTGCGGACTGCTCTCAAACACACACACGCACTCGCCTGCAAAATAATTCCCCAATTAATTCTTCGTCCCACGATACTACGCAATAGCACAATGGGAATACAAGTGGAGGAAGGAAGACATAAGATATTTTCTTAAAAGGAATCAAACGCTTAACTATGACGCTGGCAAGTTTTGAAACCAAAAGCAAAGCCGAGGCATGGCCTGCCCATGCTTGCACAAAATGTACACCGGTCTGGCTCTATGAGATTAGATAGGTTCAAGACAGCCACCGTAAACACGTAAATATACAGTAGAGGGGATGAGGCAGTGAAGACAGCACGCATGGTGCGCATAGCTGCGTACATTGATGCTCCGGGCTGCACCGTTAAAGGGGCAAAATACGATTAAGTCAATGGCCTCTCTGTGTGCATTAGCAAGATTTATCGCCTGGCTGCACTAATGTGTCTATACACGTGTCTGTACATATGTATCTATATAACGCATGCACTTGAATGTATCCCAAAGTACAGTGTACGCGCTCATGTATATGCATACGGAATGTCTACTGCAAGCAATAGAATAATAATTATAATAGCATTTATAGAGCGCTTTTCACCCAAGGGTCACAAAGCGCTGCACAGGGCTGCGGAGAGAACGGCATGTCAACAACGACAGAGAACGGAAAATCAGCTAAATGTATAATGCAGTGCATGCTTGATATTGTATTTATGCAGCAGTGTCTATACACTACTGTATGTACAGAACTCCAATAATCCGCAAATGACTGGAGTTCACGCGTTGCTTGGGGGTCGTGACCCAACGCCCCCCACCGTGGCAGATTGGACACTTCTTCGGACCGCAAACCGCGATCAGTAAAAGTGGGCAAGGGTAATACGGAGCTGCAGGAGCGGAGCTGCAGAGAAACACAGAGTTAGGAGTTTACTTTGTTGAAAATGTTTTCGTTTTACATCAGCAGAGAGTAGCTCACTGTATTGGTGTGATTTGTTTAGAAAAAAAAAGAACTTAGCTTTTTTTTCAGACTTGTTACCAAGTATAATAAATGCAAACAAACCTTTGAACAGACAACTCAAAAGGTAGAAATCTGACATATGGGTCCATATTTAGAGATTTTAATCTCTTTAATTTTTGCAAAAATACTGCAACCCAATAATATACTAATTTATTGCAGATTAATTTCACCGCTAGTCACATGCCGACCCTCCCTGTAATCCACAGATTTTTCGTGGCTTAATGGAATAACGCGGCTTTTTCCTCCTTCTTCTTCTTCTTTGCGATTCTTCAAAGCACGATGGGCAGCTTCTGGACATCGTTGTCTTTCAGCTTGGCTTCGAAGTGTTTGGTAGAATTCGCAGGCAACACCAAGTATTACCTGACAGGGGTCGCGACGTGAACGCTTCTACCTTGACCCCCTTTTTCCTCCCATAACCCGCAACACAACGCATCCGCACGAAAATGTTTGTGCTGATTATTTGACAAAACCATCCGCGGTACACCGCAGATTACAGAAACCGCAATATGGTCCCTCTCACATCAACATATTGTTGGATTAGTAATGCAGCACTGTACTGTATCTGGGGTATCTGAAGTCCTGGCCCTCCCATAAGTTGATTAAGCCTTAAAGGCTTACCTCGTGCTGTATGTAAACACAAGCACTGCGGAGATGAAGGTGTGCAGGCATGCTGTTGGCCGCACCACCTGCTGATGCGCAGTGCTGGCCTCAATAGCTGCTCACTGACAGCACTTGCCCCATCAGCCTGCAAATCAAAACAAGGAAAGTTTGTCTTTATTGGCATACACGTGTACACATTTTGCATTGTGCATGCACGATAAACATAATCAATTATTGCAGTGAGAATGCTTGTGTAGAGAATTGTATGCGTCACTGTAAAGTAATGCTGTAATGTAATTGGTGTTTTGTATGTTGATCCTTGCATGTAATGTGTGTTTGCATTTATTTACGTGCTTTAGTAAAAATGTTTGCATGCATGTAGAACATTCATAAATACAGAATCCTTCATTACAGTGCGCTGTTTCAGCAAGAAAACTAACATTTAATTCCCTGCAGCTATTCTGTAACCTATGTCCATGGAATTGCAGTGCCGTTTTTTTTGTTAATGGATCATAAGCCTGGTACTCATATGCAATACATTTCCCCCACCCCATATATTACATATCGGGTGAACATGAACGATGACCTACTTGCATAAACGCACATTACAAGTGCTACAAGACATTATAAAATATTTTAGTGTTTGGGTATTAAGACGACAAAACGTAGAAAAGATTGCTGCAGCAAAATGGTGACAGCTGTATGAATAGTGGCAAAATAAAAAAAATGGTGGAATGGCTATCACCATTGTCAGAAACCGCTTAATCCTGTACAGGGTCGCCGTGAGCCGGAGCCTTTCCCGGCAGACACAGGATTTAAGGCAGGGATATACCAAGGATGGTATGCCAGTCCATCACAGGGGAATGGCTATATTTCACACAAAAACGCCTTGTCTTGACAGTGTAAGAATCTGGCCAGTAGATTACAACAAAAACACTCCTGTTTGCTTAATGGTCTCGTGTTGAAAATGTTGGCGCCTCAGAGTCACGTTCTCTCCAGAAACTCAGCTTTACGCGGATTACTGAATGAACTGTTCCCACACATATCCATACGACTGATAAGTCCTTAATTCCTACTCTCCTGCCATCTTAAATCAACAAGAGCCACACTGGCTGAAGTTGAAACATTGACTGGCCGAACCCATCTGTTGTCACAAACTTGTTCACATCCTGAATGCAGCTGTTGCACCCACTTGTAAACGTTGCTATGATTCATACAGTTGCCACCATATTGCAGTTTCATTATTTAACAGATAACAACAGCCCACTGCTCTGGCACTCCGATGTGTTTCCCGGTTGTACAACATATTTATCACGATGTCTAAAGTTGTGCTGCATGTGTTGGGAGCCGTACAACCCAAAACACATCTCACATAGCTATAAAGCCCAATTGTAAAATCCATCCATCCATTGTCAGAAACCGCTTAATCCTGTACAGGGTCGCGGTGAGCCGGAGCCTATCCCAGCAGTCACAGGGCGCAAGACAAGGCTATACCCAGGATGGGACGCCAGTCCAGTGATTTTCTAACGTGCAAACGTGCAATGGTGCTGCCGTATTTGTTGACCGAATGGTCTGCCATCTAGTGGCAAAATCTCGAGTGAAAAAATATTTCGCATGAGTCGTGCCTCATTTCCTATGTTTACCGAGATTGCGCGTTATAGTGGAGCAGCAAGCAGAATGGTTTGTGCACTGTGCTATGAAACCAGTCTACCTGAATTCAATCCCCAGCGACAGCTCACATCAGTGATAAGTGATATCCACACAGGTTCTGTCCCTCCCTCTCAGGTCGAATGAGTTGTAAATGCCTACCAGCAGTGGTATATAAACATCAGCATTGAGGGGAGAGAAGGTGACCAGGCGTGGTTCTAACCATGCCACACCCTTGTGCTCTGTTTTGACCTTACTAGGTGCTCCCTAACAACACTCGCCTCAACAGCCTTTGTATGTTCTGCAATGGTATGTGTGTGCGTTACAGTGCAGTGTAACTGCAGAGCCTGTCAAGATATTATTAATGCTGCGCCTGTCATGTGTATGCGGGGCTGAGGAAAACCCGTGTCCCATCCGCGAGCTTCCGCCTTATAGTACCACCATCACCACGACCACCACCACATTGCCACCACCGTCATCACCACCACCACCACCACAATCTCCCCTAGCCCCTGGCTCCACGGAATGAGTGATGTTTCAATAGGCCCACCCACTCACCCAGCCATCCCATCCATCAGGCACATTACGCACTTGATGTTTTCCTGCAGCTTCCTGCAATTGCTTTCGCTTCCCTTTTAAATATCACGGCATTAAGGACCCAGCGTGTGCTCCACTGAAAAAACATTTACTTTGCACTGTACAGCTTGCAGCAATTTAAAACGTAGGTACATTACTGTACTGCTAAATCGTATTATGCAGTCAATGCTGCATAATATTGAGCAAGTCACCGCAGCCGAAAATGTTGATGGCACCACAGCTAACCTCCCTTCTGCCAGATCAGCTGTCAATCAACATACAAGCTCCGTTGATGGCTCTTACAGTCTCATCTTGAGCACTATCAGGCTAGAGATTGTCCCGTTATTACGTAGTCGATGTAGGATTTAAGGGGCTATCTTACAGTCTCAATCATCACCACCGTCTGGCCATGAGTCGCGCTACACAGTTGACACGTCCCTTGTTACATAGCTGACACGTCAATTCAAGGATGGCTCTTACTGCCTCATCATCACCACCATCTATCTGGCTTTAGGTCCTTGCCTTGGCCCCCAACCTCTAGACGCCCCTTCCAATGCATGATATAACAGCTCGACCCGAGCTACTAATGCAATGATATCTGTGTTGTCCCGCACTGCTTGCCTTTTGGCAACACTTGGCTAACACTGGTGAGACGAGGCTATAAAGAAAGCCGTCTCTGGTGTGAGCCAGTTTCAAGGACAATGCATAGATTATCAAAGTATTTTGTTTGCATGTTTTGCCACAAGGATCTATGTTTTTTTCAAACTTGACATTTTGTGAAAAGTGTCTTATTTGGTGTTTTACAATCGTAGCACTTGTATTATTGCCATAAAGGGTAAAGCCTTATTTTTACATCATGTCTCGGTCACCTACCCTCCATCATCCCTGCGCCACGTGTCTCACCCATTACAACCTCCTCTTCAGGATCACATCCAAAGCTCTTTCCTCCCTGCCACATCCTACACTGAACTTTCATGTTGGTTATCCTACCCTGCATTCATCCAGCGGTTTATTGACACAGGCCTACACATTAATATTGTTAATGGGGCATGCGTATTTTATTCACGAATGGCATCCATTATGGAATCCACTACTGTACGGAACTTGCAAATTACAAAGTTCATAAATAATATACTGTATACCATACGTTAATAAGCTCATGGGGTTAATAACACAGCACAGTAATGCAATAATAATTTATT
>JAZEWU010000040.1:3692190-3712257 GCA_036362915.1 Geotria australis
GCTGGTCACCCACCCCCTCGTGTGCCGTGTCGACCTTCGTAGGTGCTCGCTAACGGCACTTGCCCCAACAGTCTGTTAAGGCTATACGGGGGATCTTTGTCTTTGTTTGTCTTTGCGTGTGTGTGTGCGTCTCCTCCGTTCGCCCTGCCTGCCATTCCACACCCACCCACCCTTCTTCTCTCTCCTCTCCCTGTCCCCATTTGTTTCCATTCTCCCACACCCACACAGCCCATCCACCCACTCAGCCACCCACCCGCCCGCACTCACTCACTCACTCCCTCCCCAACATCATCCGTACAACCACTCTCCCCTACCCCTCCTCCTAACACCATCCCTCCCTCCCAACAACACCTCCCCACCTCCTCTCTCTCGCTCTCTTCCAAAAGGGCCTGTCAGAGCCAGGCGGCCTAGGAAACCGGGCAAAAAGCCAACTGTTCCTCAAGTCCCCGCTTATGCTAACATTTCTCCCTCCGTCTGCACGGTGCCGTTACTGGGGTGGGTGGGTGGGTGAGGAGAGAGGGCGGTCATGCCAGATGCATTTTCCACACACGGCACGCACAGTGAAAAATACTGCGCCGTGACCTGAAAAAAAAATCTTGCATCCTGCCGCCGCCCCCCCCCTTCCACTGGCGTAATGGCTCATTGGGACAGTGGTCGCTCCTACTCGGACGGAGAACCTCTCGCTGAGAAAATGGGCTCGCAGGCAGCAGCTAAATAGGTTTCACTGTTAGCGGTCGTGCTGAGGGCATTTTGAACCAGTGACCTTGGCGGTGGGCGTCTGTTAATTCTCCCATCACTGCGGCCTATTTATGCAAGACGATTTCTAACGAAGGCTGTCATTAAATAATCCATAATCCCGACAGGGGTCTTATCGTTAACCCTAACATCTAACCTTGACCTTGACTTTGACCCTAATCAGAGTTCCAAACGAACCATATCTCTGACTCTAATATTGACCCTAGCCTCTTACCTCAAGGAATAGACCAGAGTCAGAACCCTATAAACCATAACAGAGTACTACCACTGGCATTACAGAAATAAACCCTATTCTGACCCTAATACTGCCTACAAACAACCTCACCCTAACGGAAATCCAAACCCCGAACAGTAATAATAAACCTCACCATAGCCCGTCCAATATCTTACAACGGTACAGTCCAGTGTTGTATTTAACTATAACGTATATTACAATTGATAGTAATACGGTTTTGCATTGTATTATATTATCAATCGGCTCAGAGCAATGATCGTGTGTTGTGTGTGGTTTTTGTTATGCGCAGTAGCTCGCCGTGTGTTTACATAGGCTGCAAACGCATTCGGGGTGTAAGACCGCGCGCATGTGGACAACAGCGCCGGTGGTGATGGTGGTTGCTGTGTATATGTGTTGTTGCGCTGCGGTTGTAGTACGGCAGCGGCTGCGCTGCCGGCTGTTAACAACACTCACGTTGTCCGCCTGTCGGGTTGTCACCGCGTGGAGCTGAGAGGAGCTCTCTCCATCATTCGTTCGCCCGTTCCGACGTTCGCCGTCTTGCCTCGGTCCTCTCCCTCCTGCGTCCCCGGTTCACGCTCACAGCTCTCGGATTCACGATCATGATGTCTGATGCCGGGAGGAGCTGCTGAGTGGGCGTGGGCATTGGTGGGTGGAAATACGCTGAGTTAAAAAAAATAGGACACTTCGAGGTGGCCAGAGGGCTCGCGGAGCTAATGTCTTTTCGGAGCAATGAACACAGATCACGGGGCGATGAGCCTCCAAGTTACCATACTACAGAGATCCCGGGTTTTAATTTAGGTTGCAGTTGCCCTTGATTAAACGGGGTTCCCAAGTGTAACGAGTCGATAGTCTCAGCCCAGTCACCAATTAATTCACTGAATTACACTCAAGTCAAATGTTGTGTCATCAAAGGTGTCTGAGTGGTCCAGATGTCGCAGTGCTGAGTCGCCACAGCTGAGAACATGGGTTTGAGTCCAGGCAGCTGCATGTGAGTATCAGATTTTCAAGTGTAGTGCTTAGCTCATGCTCTCAGCCATCACCAATGACCGCAAAAACAAAACAATATTAAATTTCGATTTGCACTTAGTCGGAGGGGAGGGGGAGCACAGTAAGCGCTGCTGCCTCTCAGCAAGAAGGAACCAAGTTAGATTGCATACTCTCCCCGTGTCCGCGTAGGCTTTTGCTGGGTACTCCGATTTCCTCCCACAGTCCGAAGAGATGCTGCCTAGGTTAACTGGCCTTAGTAAATTGTCCAATTAGAAGCAGCGACAAATCTCAGGAGGATAGTTTATTGCTGAGAGGCGGGCCTTTGCAATGGGAATGTGGAATTTCCAGAGTTGGATCAGGACCATCAGTGGCGATGAGAAGAGAGACGCTGACTTATGACTCTTTTTTGTATTGAGATGCTTTATAAATCTGGAATGCATTGTGGTTTTTTTTTCAGGATGAAAGCACGCAATTGACACAATGACAGCACAAAATATGTGAAAGCTCCAAAGCTCCCCCTAGTGATCTCCCAAACTGCCACCCGGCTGTGCTTTCAAGTCGTGCATTCATAAGCGCACAAAAAGAAGGAAATTAAATTAAAACTATTGCTGTGCATTATACCCGCCAGCGAATCAATCGTGGTGGCACACTCTTGTGTAATCGCATGCTACGAAACGCGTTCGCCTGCACGCAGGTGTGTAAATGGTTATTTATTGTTTGGTTCATTTGTTATTTTAATTGTGGTTTTTTTTTAATTTTGCGTGTTTGTTGTGTCGCATAAATCCTGTAAAGAGATTGCAAGCTCACTGGGTATTGTTCTGCTGTAATAATAAATATCTAACCTCGAACAACGAGATGGATATTTCCAGCGAGGAACAGTGACAGATCGGGACGGCTTTTGGAGGAGGCCTTTATCTAACAGTGGAGCGATCATGATTTATGGTGATGGTGGTTATCTTCTGTTTCTTCCCACACACACTCTATGCTGCCTGTTAAAAGTATTTGACCAAACATGGAAATGCAGGATCCTCCTGAAAATAAGTATTGAGACTCAGCTATCCCTTCCTGGATGAATGAAGTATATGCATAAAGCAGTCTAACACTACACTGTCAAACATAAAGGTGATTTCACAAATGTATGAGAATACGATACATTATTTATAAACGGGACCTCTTACTGATATGGTTGATTTAATGTCCACTTACGTTATATTTTATTCACAAAGATAAGCTGTCATTGTGATGTGTGACATTGAGAAGGGTACTGTGCAAACAAATGAATCTCACCTTAACTTATTCTTATGAAACTTGCCGTCTCTATCGTCCGTTATGGTTGCATCTTGCAAATAATAAAAGCTACAAGTATTTGTGATGTTGCGTTCATGCCGGAATTGCTTGTTTTGACATGTCCAGTCATGTTTGTGTTTTCGTACTGTAGCTTTTACGTTCGTTCTTTAGATACTTAATTTGACAAAGTTCTATGTAATTTATATTGTTTGGCATGTGCATGCCTCACGCTTTCGCCAACATGTTTTGTTCTTTTGTGTTTCAGACAACTCTGTTATTTTGCCCTCCACTGTCAATGCACGGTCCATTACAATGTTGGCTCATTAGTTAAAGTGGTGACATCCATTTCATCGTTTGAATTCCAGAGGGAATGGAGTCTGCTGCTTAGAACCAGCCAAAATTCCCCGACCTGCTGATCTAGGCGTTTGACGTTACCTGTTTTATTTTTTTACCCTCTCTAATTAACTCTGTTTCTCCCTTCAGCGGTGTTGCGGCGTAACTTGTAATCGGAATGAAAGCAGAACACGGCACCCTACTGTGCACGCAAACAGTCTTCCAGTCAAAGCTTTTGTGGTTTATTTACATATCCAGATATCATATATGTCTGACACCTTAATCCCACTTCCTAGAAACCGGCTTCGAGAAGTTTTAATGGTAATACTGGATTATTATTATTGTTGTATTAGAACTGCCCTCGCATTTTTACGGGACGTTACTTCACCGCGCACTTGCCCACGCTTGGGTTGCGTAAGGAGTAAGAGTTAAGGGCAATGGCATCGTCATGTCATCTTTCATCCCTACAGGGCAAACCATTAGGTGGACGAAGCTATGCGTTAACAGCGGGTTTAAATCTAAATAAATGTAGGATTCTACCACTAAGTATTCAGGAAGTGTTTGGCTCCCATTTGCTTTGTATTGAACATACATTTTTTTCTAAATTTGGAGGGCGAAATGTTGTTAGCGCTGTGAGTAGCGCTGCCGCCTGACAGCAAAAAGGATCCGGGATAGAATCCCGGATTGGATGCATTTCTGTGTGGAGTTTGCATGTTCTCTCCGTGTCCGCCAGGCACTGTGGTTTCCTCCCACAGTCCAAAGACATGCTGCTGCACAGGTTAATTGGCCTGCTGATTAAATTGCCCCCGGTGCCCTGTAATGGTCTTATTTTATTTTATGTGAATATCCTCAGTAAGACAAATGTTTTTGTCACTATACATGGTTGCATCTGGCATACCCCTTGGGAGAACGAACGTGACAGACGAACACTTCCAAATCACTATATAGATATGCACTATTGTATTAAAACTGAGTTTCAAAATATGCCCATACCACTACCTCCAGGGTTATAAAGGAATGTGGATTGTCCAATGCTGTCCCCAGACAACCGTTAGAGAAGCAAACGGCCCAACACTCTAACATACGAGTACAAATTCGAACTTTGCCATCTGCATGTGACCATATTCACCTGCAATGTGCCCGATTTCAGACAATAAGCATGGTTTGAACGTCGATAGTCCTTGGATGGATAATCACCATCCACAAACAGGCTGCCATAGGTGGCTTTAGGGCGACGTGGTGGACAGCACTATATGGTGCAGAAAAATCAACGGTTGTCCTTCTATGATTTCATGTCTATACCTCTCGACATTCACAAATGTGCACTGATCTAGCGTGTCGAAGTATGGTCAAACAACCATATTTCACCAAGAGGGTTATCCCGTACACGCACATATAATCACTGTTTGTGTTACTGCGTGTTTCATTAAGGGCCACTGATATTTTATCAATTCATTTACTTGTTCCCAATAGGGATGAGCGGAGTGCAATATTTTGAACGGAATGTGGTGGGGAGGGGGTGCCTTTAAGTTGCCCACAGGGAGGCTCGTGTGTTTGCATAAAGAGACAGATGTGTCCACACAAGTGGTTCCCAGCGCATTCATTATTGACCAATATCACCGAGAGATGCACACCGGCCGCCAATACACTGAATAATGTGATGTGGCACGGTGGGGCGGTGAGTAGTGCTGCCACCTCACAGCAAGAAGAACCCGGGTTCGAATCCCGGCTCGGGGCCCTTTCTGTGTGGAGTTTGCATGTTCTCCCCGTGTCCGTGTGGGTTTTCGCTATGCAGCAGCATGTCCAAAGACATGCTGACAATGGATGGGTGGATATTTATCTATCAAACAAAAACATGTGCTCGTAAGAAGACATATAGAGACAATCACCACTTAACTCTCGCTTGAAATAAAATACATTTTGATTGATAAAAACCAAGATACGGCTCATGTCCTCGCTGTACAACGTTTGACATTAGAAGTGAACCAAATTTACCATTTTCCCTCTGTGTTTCACCCACCCTTCACCCCCTAAAAGTTCCTTTATTGAAGCGCAATTGCTCTTTTTCGTGCCATTCAACCTGTCACGCCTTACACTTTCTTCCACCGAGGACATTACACCCTAACCGGAACTGCTTCGGGCCGTATAAACGAGGCTTAAGAAAAAAATGTCTCTTTTCCCACCTCCTTTCTCTGCCACTTTCTCTGTGTGAAGGCTAAGAGACAAGTGGTCTATGCCTGGCGCAACAAAACAGGGGTGGGTGGGGGATTAGATGGACTTCTGTGAACACAATGCCAAGGACTGTGCCGCTCAGTGTGTACAATTATTGTGTTAAATAGAACTGCGTCCAGCCTGAACACTTAGGGCCAGAGCTGATTGACCCTTAAGTGTGTGTGAATGCTCTGTCAGCTGTCAGCCCAATTGCTATTGTTGCTTTTTATTAGCAGCGTGAGCAGTAACTGCGACGGAATTGTAGCCGGAGTGGGGTGTGGTATGGTAGCGTGGGGTGGGGAGTGTGGCTGTGGGAAAGGCATGCTGGTGTAGACAGATACATCCATCCATCCATTGCCAGAAACCGCTTAATCCTGTACAGGGTCGCGGCGAGGCGGAGCCTATCCCGGCAGACACAGGGCGCAAGGCAGATACATTCACCAACAATATATTTGCGTTTGTACAAATGGCAAGAATACCAAATGGTACTATTTATAATTTGGAAAATTCACATACCTGTCAGGGGTCAACTCAGCCAATCATCCATCTGAGGTCAAAAACAATAAACATATTTTTGTGGGAAGTTAACAGCAGTTGTGCTATGTGCGGAATTTCCCCATCCATAAGGATGTGAAATTTCCACCATGGGTTCTGGCCTGAAAAACACGAGATGAGTATGTTTACACTTTGCTTCTGTTATCTAAATGGAATTTGGTGGCTGTGAGCTTAATAATGACTTTGTGATAGCACGGAGACTGATTAAGTGGTTTGTCAATTGTAGAAGGACTGCACTGGAGCAGCCATTGCCTCATTGACAATAAACATGCCTAGCTTCACACCGCATCTGGTCAATCACTGCAAAGCCTCAGTGCTTGTAGTATCACCCCACACTTGGGATTGCTAATGTAATCTCAGCTATTCAACAGATGGTATGAGGGCCGATAGAATTCTGTGTCCTGCCAGAGGGCAATGAGTGGCCTTGATGAAGCAGTGTTATGTCTCTACATGGTCCTCCTTGAATTGTAATGCACTTGGTCCGTTATCATTGTTGACATGCCGTTCTCTTCGCGGCCCTTGTGCAGCGCTTTGTGACCCTCGGGTGAAAGGCGCTATATAAAACGCTATTATTATTATCATCATCGACGTGTCAATGTTGTAATCCCTCTCAAATACAACGTGTTTATATGAATTCCATTCAGAGAAAACATCTCACGTTGCTTCATAGCCGCGAGGGATTCCTTGGCTGTAGAGCCAGTTGTGGGATAAGTGTGGATTAAAAAAAAAAGTCTATGCATTTTGTTTGTATCCATCTCCACATTTGTGCGATTCCTCAACTTTCTGAATGTTTCAGCCAACAAGCAACGATAGAATTCCACACCTGTCAAAAATGCTAAGAGGATTTAATCAATTGATGGGAATTTTGGTATATCCTTGAACTTACTTTCAGCTAAACAATCACTCTTTGTTGTGGCAACACTAGTTCTCCGTCAAGCTCGACACTTTTGATTGCCCCTCGTATGTCTCGTTAAGTGCATAAAATGACTTGAATGCAGCCTTAACGGGGTCTTAAGAGCCTAATTGCTTTGAGTGACCCCAGCCACTGAACCAGAGCTATGGGTAGCACTGGGCCCCCTCTGTTGGAATCTCTGGGTTGTAAATATTCATCCATTGTGTCAACATGTTGATTGATGCTCCAGAACTCACTGATTCACTCCACTCACTCACCGACGGTCAGCCACCTCCTTATCATTCTTTATTCTACCATTGTTATTGTTCCTGTGAACTTCACTCGTTGATTTCGCCTCCCATTTTTTATTCAATCTTAGTTCTGCACAGCACCCTGTGACCTTTGGGTGAAAGGCACTTTATATGGTATTGATGTATGAAAATCGCTCTTAAGAGCTGCTCTTTTGGGATAGCCGTGTTTAGCGTTCCTCCTCTCTCAGACACGGATATCCCCAAAAAGCTGTACTTAAAAGCGCTTGAGAAATGTGCATTATTATTACTTAACTTACTTGTCCTATCAATACTTGAGTCAACCATAATGGAGGGCAAAACACTTGTCTGTCTGTTGCTTCCATCTCACTGCTCAAGCGTGCAATGCCTTCCCAAGTTTTCTATTCGCAAGTTCTTAAAACCTTGGCTTCAATTCAGAAATGACACTACACGATATTTGATCGATCACAAACGAAATTTAGAAACATCACATTGACTGTTAAGCAGAGTAAGTGGGCTTGCGCAGGACACCTCGTGGATAAAAAGTATGCTTGCTGCCGGAGTTATAAAATTGTGAGCCTCCTGAGGACGAGGCTCAGATGAGGGAGAAGCTCATGTTTACACAAGAGTTAACCAAAGTCGTTTTCGCTCGTTCTTCGACATGAAACAAACATTCGCGCGTTATAAATAGCAATTGTTATTTTCAAGCACGTTCACAGTGGAGGGGGAGCGATGACACCAGCTCACGTGCAAGCGCTATCGCCTGAAAACCATAATATATCCCTTTATGGGTTGAATCACTTATAAAAAAGTAAGTGTCGTAAGCCCGCCTCAACCCGTCACAGCTAACTAGTAAGGTTTGTCGCGTGAACAAAACGTGTCAATTCTTTACTACTTCAGCACCCCGACATGTTGGAAAGCGAACTCACAACATTTACAATGTAATACGACCCTTTCGCTGATAGTTGCAATCAGCGTCACCTTTGTTCGAGATACCTGATGTGGGTTTTACGACTTATTTATTGCGTGACTCAACCCATGAAAAAGATATGTTATGGACTAACATTGGTCACGAAAGCTTTCATGTTAAACATAACTATTCATAAGCATATGGACTTTCTTAGTTGGGGATTTAAATTTGTGTTATTGACAATTTATCTGATTAGTCACGGGGCGTTTTACACTTGTGCGTGTTTATCAGCCTGTGTGCTGCTGAGGCTGACCATCGTGCTTCGAAGAATCGCAAAGAAGAAGACTGCACGTGCTTCGAATCGATTCCTCTAGTTTTCTTAATAATCGATTTAGTGAAATTGATTACCCGGCTCGGATGTGTGGAGTTTGCATGTGTGGAGTTTGCATGTTCTCCCCGTGTCCGCGTGGGTTTTCGCCGGGCACTCCGGTTTCCTCCAACAGTCCAGAGATGCTGCTGCATAGGTTAATTGGCCTGCGGAGAAAATTGCCCCCGGTGCCCTGTGATGGACTGGCGTCCCATCAGAGGTATAAGCCTGCCTTGCGTCCTGTGTCTGCCGGGATAGGCTCCGGCTCACCCCAACCCTGGAGAAGATTACGTGATTTCTGAAAATTAATGATTAAACATGAACTAAGCACCACTGCCAAAAACACACACGTCATCACGCACGCACGTAAACAAACCGGTAACGTCATCACGCACGCTTAGCCTCAGCAGCGTGCGCGATGACATCACGCCACTGAATTTAAATGCCACCGTGCGTGATGCCGTACCACAATCAGCGTTCCGGGCCAATAGGAGGGCTCTACGGACCGGGTTAAAGGTCGTACGCTGGCGTGAGCTCACTGAGTCATTGCTGGCGATAGGGAGCTTCATGATTGAAAGCGTTACGGCGTTATAACGCCACTTAATAGCGTCGAGTTATTACCGGCAATACAGCGGTAGCGTGCGGGGCGTGCGGACGCGGCGCCACGAAGCTGTGAAGCCAGTCCAGCGCGGCTGAGAGAGCGGACGGGTGAGCGGAGGCGGCGCACAGGGGCCCTAGGCAAAGCCTGGGGCCGTCCTCTGCTGGGCGTTACAAGTGAAAAGTTGGAGCGCTTTGAGCCGAATCCGTGTGTTTATTGAAATGGTTGTTCACTGTGTTTGTCAAATGTTGTGTTGATTTGTATGTTTCTTTAACGGCGAGGTCGGGGAAAGACCCGCTGTGTCCGGGGGGGGGTTGTTTCGATGCCGGGGTTCTGAGGTTCTCATTAATGGCGAAAAAGTCCCGGGTTTTAGGAATTGACGCGCAATTGGTAGTGGCGATGTGCGACAGTAAATGGGACTAAATAGCATGCGTCATTGTTTTAGTGACTTTATTTTGGTTTGATTGCCGTGGCGTCGCTATTAAGTTATTGACTTTAAGTTGTATTGAAAGTTGTTATTTCGCGACCTGGTATTTTTAGAGTGATCTTTCGTGTTAACTGAGTTTATTATAGATGTGTCCATTTGGCCATGGTACATGACCTACATATGTAGCTACGAGATCTGAGCTGGTTGTATTGGGTTGCATCGTTCTATAAATCTAAGTCTTAATGACAACTTCATTTTCAACGAAGTCGTAAACATTGTATCGACCACAAATGGATGATGATCCCAAACAACCGAGTCGAGCTGTTGTATTGCCACGCCACAATATTTTAGAAGTTCCACATGCCCCAGACTATCGTTTACTTCCGACATTGATGTCACTGATTAAAATGAGTCGTAATAGTATGATGGTACTGTATTTGTGGTAGTAATGTTCTGCGATTGTAATTCCCAAGAAAGTACTATGAAATTATAATAATAGTACGGGAGTGGCGACATTTAACACTTCAAAGCCAAGCTGAAAGACAGAGATGTCCAGAAGCTGCCCATCGTGCTTTGAAGAATCGCAAAGAAGAAGAAGACTGGAATAAATGCGTTTTCAGAGCGCTCGGCTTAGAGTCGCAAGTTCAGGGCCTGGTGTGGTTAAGTTTGGCCTTTCGTTATTACTTAATGGTTCAATACATGATTACTTTCCTGTGGCTCACAGAATGCGGAATTGTCACGGTTGGCTACCAGCAGAGTACTGTGTTGAGCAAGAGACAATCTTATTTGACATCCGTATGCGTTGCTTCAAAAGCCAGCATTAAAGAGGAGGTGAAAAAGTTCATGTGAGACAGGGCATTGAACATGGTGTTAGTGGGTACAGGACACAAGTTATTTATTCCCTAACCACTAACTTTAGTTTTAAACATAATCGCAGCCGTAAGGCCGTAACGTTAACCACACTTGCCAACTGCATCCGTCTATCGTTCTTAAAAAAATAAACCATACTTTGCGACGGTATTGTAACCTTAATACTAACTACATGACCATACTACCCAGACATAACAATGCAAGGTAAACAGACGAATCCTAGATCTTACTAGAATAACCAATGACATTGTGACATTAACCATATGCACTCTTGTCAACTAAACCCTAACCCGAGTCCTAACCCTATCATGAATACAGAGCTGAGACCATCACACTCCATTCTGCTTGAGAATATCGTTTAATGAAGTCTGACTGCCCTTTTGGGAATGCAAGGTTTTAATTGTGCTGTGAAATGTGCGTAATTATCAGCCTAACGTCCCAACCCAGTCACTTAATTTGCAGGTGTCATATACGGTAAATCTTTCAGAGCTTTATCTTAGGAAGAGACAACCTGAAGAACAACCAGCTGCTGTTTTGTAACTATGCACCCAGATGGTATGACCCATGCTAGATTGAAAGTCACAACCATTTTACTGTCCAGTGCGCTATCATGGCCATTTAGAGACTAGCCATGCTGTAGAGTGTAGACCAGGGGTGTCCAAACTACGAAACATCAGACCTTCACGTCCTACACTGGCGTAATTCACCTGCATTTGATTGATTTTACCAATATTAGTGCATTAGAAGTGAGGCAGTATACCTCATGTCTAGTGAGTGGCCCAGTCCTTCGTATATTTTTCTGTATGTGGCCCTCAGGAAAAAAAGTTTGGACACCCCTGGTGTAGACCAACGGAGGAGGCTTGTGACAGAATACCAACTGGGAAAAAAAAGAGTTTACCATACAGAACGTGTGCTACATTTTTCATGAGTGTAAGCGTCTGTGTTGTTAGCTACCTAGTATTTGCGTACAGTAATGAGCGGGAGTGGCTATGCTGTTGCACCTAAGAGCCTGTTTTAGTTGAGCTCTGCTTGAGCCTTTAACCCTAAACATCAGCCCATCTAACCAATATTTGGCCTACTCTTCCATGCTGGTCAGACATTTGATAATAGATGATAGTATCCCACACTTTACTGCACTACACGCAGTTTTCCTATTGAATAACAGGGGTGCACCCATGTGCAATGATGAGTGGAGAGGTGGCAGGGGATTTGACTGCCTTGACGGGAGATTAAATCGCACTGGCACCATTAGCGTTGCAAGTACATTGCGTTAAAGCATTACATCACAGCCTAGTTGCTTTAAAACGGTGAATAAAAATGTTGAAGGCCAAGGTTGGGCATGTGACTTGAGCAATTTTGGTCTTTCATCACAATTTAAAATCCCCACTATGCAATCACCATGACTGGTCATGTGGCAAAGGTTACATTGCATGTCACCCTGCTAGCAGCAGAGCAATATCTTAGCCAATGAATTAGTTGTCTAACTGAATTAGTTATCTAACGCAATGCAAGGTGGATATAAGCACATAGTTTACAAGTACAGCTCTGATATAAGCAACACGTGCTGAAATTATACTGGTGGTGGGAGAATGAAAATGGTAACTTCTACTCTTAATCCATCTTACTTGAGTACGAATACATTTAATCTACTTCTTGGTTAATTAACTTGATTGCTTTAATTTATTATAGTTTATAAGCTTAACCTTTAATATGTTGTGTCCGGAGCATTCTTTACTTTGAGGATGGCAGCAGCCAATGCAGACCGATTATGTGATACAAAGCCGAAAAGTTACTGCTTACGACTGTTATTAAGTGATTTCAAACAAACTCTTGGTAATCTGAATGAAAACAATTAAATGATGGTATTCTATAAACATTAAATACAGGATGTCTTGTTACGTATAAAGCCTTGAGTAATCGAGTGTGCTTTTTTAGTCTCAAAAGGTCACTGGCACATAACTAATGTTTTACTTAAATTGGCCTCGAATTCCCAAGACTGGGCAGATCGCAATTTACTACTGTTTTAAGTGATCTTTTCTTTACGAAAGTCAGTGAGAGATGCGAATTGATTCTTTGTGTCACGACATCCCAACAGTAGCCCTGTATGCATAATCAATACTATTGTGGGCTGTTTTATAAGAGTGGGTCAATGTATGAGGGTTTATCGGAAGTACACACACAACAGTTGAATGTTATTTTCTGTCATGATCAAAACAATATTGATCTGTGGTAACATAGCGTTTGAACTGTGTATATAAACACTGTAAATGTAATTTGTAAATCCCAGCTCCTAGTGACAGGGTGGAGTGACCATATTACAATGCTAATCATTTGCCTGCATTTCTCAATACACTGCTGTCATTTTACCATGCTTCACCTTTTATTTGACCATGCTTCTCATTGGGGGGTTAAAAAAGCTAGGCAAGGACTGGTTCAGATACCACCTGCCACCGATGGCAAGGAGTACAACTCAGTTTGTTGGGTTCATCGTGCTAAACACTGTAACACGTCACCGGAGTTATTGGTTTCATATCCTGTTCCTCATGTTGGGCTGCATAGAACAACAATAACAGGTCCCAGCAAGCACTACCTGTCAGAATGTAGCCGGTGTCAATGAACTCTAACTCATAAGTGGAGGTGACAAGACTCCAGTTGTGATACCACGAGAAGGCACTGCTGTGCAGTTGCAAGTCTGACTCAGTAATTAATTTACCCCAGTGGCTTGATCATCCAATGATGCACATTGTTACTGTGTTTCTATCAATCTAGTGCAGTATGGTCAAACAACCCCCATGACTTGTACAGCGTGAGGAGGCCTACATCCAGCATTGGACTCAGAAGGATGGATGTACATAACGTTGTTTGTTATTGTTTGCGTTGTTATTTAACTCTGCGTGTGTTTTGCCGTCGTCAGCGTGCAGGTGTTTGACCTCACGCCGAGTCCCGAGCAGCCGAGCTGTTGATGCAGACAGCAAAAAAAGTGAGGCTTTCTGAAGACGACTCTGTAGGTAGCAACACAAGGTACATGGCGCCAGAGGTGTTGAGAGTGGAATGCTCTTAAAATGTCAATACGGTTCTTCGGGTAATTGTTTCCCACCACTAGGCTCAAGGTTAATGTATAATCAAACGGATTTGCATCCACATATATAAAAGTGGTCAGAGGGCAGGGCACTTGAACTTACACTGCAGAGTTCTCCCTGAATTTAAATCCAGGTGTCAGCTGTTGTTGGTAATGCTAGGTTCTCAAGTGGAGCAATTTGGTGGTACCAGCCTAGTCATGTGAATGTCCATAGAATCCATCATTCATTTGGGTTTTTCACGTGACCTGCTGTTTTCCAACACTGAGAATGACATTGTTGATTTGATTGACATGACATTGACTCCACTTGCAGGGCGAATGAAGGGTGTGGCCCTAGTGTGGATAATAGCCATGTGGCAGTGACTCATAATCAATTATTTATAGACAGGTGAGAGCCCAATGAGAGTCTCAAGGGGGACGCGAGTTATACAAAAATAGCATGTAAGTGTCAAAGCGGAAAACGGAAATATGGCAGTAATGTTTTTTAGCACATTGTAAATCCGACTTATTAATAACCAAATATAAAATTTACAAGCTTAGATAAGTGAAACACTTGATTTACTTGTCGGAATTCTGTGGAGTGGAGAAAATGGTACACGAGTCTTCATTTCTTTGCACATAATTAGTAGATGAATGTAGAATTAATGTGTCTTCAGTAATGTGCATTGGACACTTTAAAATATTTCCAAACCTATAGGAAAAGAACACCTTTTAAAGATACTTGCTATGTTTTGGGCAGCAGAGAGCAGGGCAGCAACATACATTGTTGTATTGTACTATGCGCCCAGGTCTATGCTCCCTAGCTTTATCCGCCTGCACTGACTAGAATGGTGAAGTATGTTCACATATCCAGAAGACTCACTCGTCTTCTGAAACCTGACGAGGTCGTAGTAGGGTCTTGGGAAACAAGTAACAAGAGCAAATGGTCAATTTTGCCACTGTGAAGCAAGGTTACACTTGAAATAGTTGCATTCATGTTTTGCCTTGGTCAGACCCTAGAGCAAGCAATACTCTTAAAGGCCGTGCTTCACAGGGAAAGTTATTCTAAAAAATATAATGTAGTTTCCACATCTTCACAAATCTAACCTACCCATATCGAGCAAGTCAAGTCAGGTTTATTGATCACATATACATGAGGTACATGGCATTGTCCAGTTGTAACACCGACAAAAAGGTCACATGACTACCCGAGGTTGTGTGCTGCACGGACCAATTATTGTTCATCAAACACGGTTCTCAATGAACGATCTTTTTATTGGCCAGTGATGTCGCCGATGATTGTCCTAGTGTGGCGTTTCCAGCAAGTTTATTTTTTACTGACCTCCACAGTACGCATTTCTGAGTTTAACAATACTCATCCTTTTGAATGCCTGCAAAGGTGTTACACCCTGCACACGTCTGATGATTGGTCAATACATCCGAAAGAGTGCACCAATTAAGTTGGTCATAGAAGCTCTATTGGGCATTTTTAGCCTAAAAAAGCAAGCGCAGCAGGTTAAGAATTCACACATTCAGTCAGAGATAACTTGGTCGACTTTGAGAGCTGAAGCTTCATGTTGTCTGGTGGAATGCAGTGTTAGAATTCCTGCCCTGGGCGTCATCGCCCTTAAGGCACGGTACTTGTTTCGTTACTGTGCTACACCGTGATTAATGTTCGCGCGGCTGTCCACCCCGTGCGTTTTGTTTCGTCCCTCGCCGAGCAGCAGCATGGCTCAGGCGGTGTGCGAGTTGCTTTCGGAGAGCACGGAGGTTCCCGAGGCTGCCGATGTGTTTGCTGGAGGACCTGGGGCCACTGGTGCCGGCGGCGGCGGTGGTGGAGGTGGTCCGAGTATTAGCGGGGGTAGCGTTGCCGGAGATGGGGGGCGGCTGGGTGGTGGTGGAGGCGGTGGTGGAGGCGGTGGTGGTGGTGGCGGTGGCGGCGGTGGCGGCGGTGGCGGCGGTGGTGGCGGCGAGGGGGCAGGTGTGGCCGCGGACGTCGCCGCTCGCTTCTCCGTGACCTCGCGCTCGTGGGAAGGCCTGCGCGACGTGATTCGCTCCAGTCGCAAGCACCAGGGGCTGCTCGCCAGCAAGGCTCCCCACGAGTTCATCTTCGTGGCCAAGAACGGAGCACCCGCCGAGCCCCACTCGCACCGCGTTTACTACCTGGGTGAGAGCCGCGCGGCCGCCTGCACTTAGGGAAGACGCATTTACGGGTGGGTAAAATAGACACGTGGTCAAACGTTCCTCGTATACGGCAGGTTAGGTAGGAAACTGCTGGTCTGTACACTGGACCATTTTATTGAAAGGATATTAGAGGTTGCTCCGGGATTGCCAGTTCTGTGGGCTGTTCTCTGACGTAAAGAGTTGTGTTGCTCTACGAGACATCCAAATGGATATCTCATGTCGCGGCATGACACCTGTAGCACAATTGGGATAAAACTGGGGGGGAAATTCTAAAAATAAAAACACCTACAGTAGAAGTTGCCAAGGTAGCTTATTCCTGCATGAAGATGGGTCCTATCGCGTGATAATGTTGCGTTGACTTTTGTGTGTATTTGTAGGTATGCCTTTTGGCAGCAGAGAAAGCTCCTTGCTGTATTCTGAGATCCCCAAGTCCATCGACTCAGACGGCTGCATGCTCCTCACGTGGCGGCAGATGCTCAACCACTTCACAGTGAGTCCGCTAACACCGGGGATACGCGTCTCATGACCGCAGCTCATAGTGCACCAGTTAAGCATTGCATGGGGTGGCTAAGTGTTATTGTGTGGCCGTGTCGGAGCACAAAGTTTACACCCCTGAGACTTTGAGCCACCCAAGCAGTCTTGTCTCTGCTCTTGACTTTGTTTAAAGAACGGGTCATCCAGTAGATTTGAGGTCATTGCACTGGGCTGACACTGTTGAGACCTTGGGTTTGAATTCAGGCAGCCAACTCTGATTTAAACAGAGTTCTCACTTTTGGCAAAGTTGATGACTTCAGCCCAATCACCACTGACGGCACTAAATAACATTGCGGTAAATACAGTTTGTCATCATAATCCAGTGTATCTTCTTTCTTCTTTGCGATTCTTCGAAGAACGATGGTCAGCTTCTGGACATCGTTGTCTTTCAGCTGGGCTTCAAAGTGTTTGGTAGAATTCGCAGGCAACCCCAAGCACTACCTGACAGGGATCGCGACGCGGACGCTTCTATCCAGTGTATTCCAATATCAAACGCTAAAATTTGTGTTTGATTTCCATCCGATAAAGACGTTTTTTGTTACGTGGGTGCGTATGAATTACACAGTGTGATAGAGACCTTTAGAAAATTACCTGGAAGGATTCTTAGGTATTGTTGTTAATGCAATAGTCTCAGAGAGGCAGTCACAATGCATGGCCGTTCTACCAGACTGTACAATCGCCTTATGCTATGCGAGCGTTGTCGATCCTGTAAGTTACCGATGTCGTCGTAACGTCCCGGCCCATCGCGGTGCAGGCCACGCCGCTGTTCGGCGCCTACTCGCGCGAGGAGGAGCTCCTGCGTGAGCGCAAGCGGCTCGGCACGTTCGGAATCACCTCGTACGACCACCACAAGACCAGCGGCACTTTCCTGTTCCAGGCCAGCGGCAGCCTCTTCTACTGCCAGGATGGTGGCACCAACAGCACCTTCCTGGTGAGTCGGACCCTCCACCGCCCCCCACTGCCAGCCACTTCTCGTCTAATAATAACCACTTATAAAGCACCACTCAAGTTGTGACAATACATAAACGTTTTGTTCCTCTTCCCACCACCACCACCATCACCCACAACTGTCAGAACTCACCACTGAAGCCCACAGAAGTCCGCACAGAGTGCACGGGCAGCCGCATGGACCCCAAGATCTGCCCCCCAGAGCCGGACCTCGTCACGTTTGTTCACAACGGGGACCTGTGGGTGACGAACATCCGCACGGGCCAGGAGCTGCGGCTGACACACACGCGCAAGGGTGAGCGACGCGCGGCCATCATCCGCGACAGTGGTCGCGTTCAAAGTGGTCATGTCACAATAATAATAATAGCATTTATATAGCGCCTTTCACCCGAGGGTCACAAAGCGCTGCACAAAGCTGCAGAGAGAACGAAAAAACTTTTAAAAAGTTTTGATAGTGTGGTCAATAAGCTAGGTTATATTTGTTGTAGGTGGTTTGTTGTGTTTTGTTGGTGCTTGCTATAGTCACGTTACAACGGTCACTCAAACCCAGAATCTTGCTGCAACCGAGATCCTGGGTTTGAATGCGAGTTTGTTAATTCACCTCACCATTAAACCGGGTTCTCAATTGTTGTGAGCCTACGGTTTGGGCACACACGAATTATTACTGGTGGCATCTTCACACAGGTGATTATAATGTCTAGTGTGTGCGCATAGGTGATTGCAATGCGCGCGTGCTTACTCGGTTGCGTGTGACTGTGAAGGAGTGGGCGGCGTGCTGGAGGATTGCCGTTCTGCCGGCGTGGCCACGTTCGTCATCCAGGAGGAGTTTGACCGCTACACGGGATACTGGTGTAGTCCCACCAACCGCCAGAGTGAGTGTCGCAAATATCGTTGTCCCTTCTGCTGGTCAGGCCCCCTTCCTTGTACTTCATGGACTGTGTGGTGTGATTGTGTGCGCGTGTGTTCTGTATGCTTGCGTGTATAGTGTGCAGTGTGTGAGTGTTGGGGTGTTCCTGCGTAATAATAATAATAATAACATTTATATAGCGCCTTTCACCCGAGGGTCACAAAGCGCTACACAAGGCTGTGGCGAGAACGACATGTCAACAACGACAGAGTACGGCAGCAAATTTTGTTTGTGTGTTTTTGTTTATCTACATGTGTACAGTGCGTATGTGTGTGTATATGCGTGTGTGTGGTGCATGGTGTGTGTGTGTAATTTGTGTGAAGAGCAGTGCCGTAGTGGTCAGCACCCTGCATTGCGAACCCAGTGACCTTAGTTTGATTCCCGGTTACGGTCAACATTGGTGTTAAATATCTGAATTGGCCCTTGGCCTCTCCATAGATCCATTCATCCTAAAATGCGTATCTCGTGTGGTGTGCAAACAGCAACACTGGAGAGACAGGCAGCCAGATGCGGTACTGGCCACCCACCCCATCGTGTACCTTGTCAGCACTTGCCCCAACTGTCTTGTTACTGGGGATGTTTGTCTTTGCTTGCATGTGTCGGTATATAGATGTGTGCAGTTAAACCCTGCACATTATGCATGTGTGTGTGCGCGCGCACTCGCGATGCAGACGAAGATGGGAGCCGCAGGCTGCAAGTTCTGTACGAGGAGGTGGATGAGGCGGAGGTGGAGGTGATCCACGTCCCCTCGCCCGCGCTCGAAGAGCGGAAGTCCGACGCGTACAGATACCCACGTGCAGGTGACGCTTCCCGCACGCAGCCTGGAGGGGCTGGATTCGCCGACTCAGCCAGACGGAACACGAGTTGCGGCTTTCTTACCCCTTGTGGATTGTAATTTTGGTGGAGAAATTTGCATCTTCCAGTGAACCCCCAGAGCTGTGTCACCATGGAGTCTTGTGCTTCTGGTAGGGTGTCCCTTGGTGAACAGGTCTGGGGAGAGGTTCCAGACAAATAACGATCCAAAGACCCTCCGGCTAAAGGAGGTTGGCGTTGAGAAAGGCATCCGATCGTAAAATTCTGCTACGTATTTCCTCACTGTGGGCAGAGGCAACTGGCCAACCAGGTTCAACCTGGATACCGGCCATTTAAACCGACAAACACATCGGTAACATGTTGTGGTTTAACTGCGAGCGTTATGCATTACACTGGCACGGTGTGTAGGAATTTGACAGTGATTGTTGAAAGGAGAGATGACTTGCTGTAAAGGTTTTTCGCGGTTGTGCCACGCATCTCTGGGACGTGTTTTTGTGGTCGTACCACGCGTTGACTGGCACGACATCTGACGTTTCACGGTTACAACAGAGTAAGATGCAGCAATGATAAATTAATCGCATCGCTAGCATTGGCCACGTTAAACTGTGCACACTGCTAAAGTGCCTAATATTCACTGCACATGCAATGAGTCACTCTCCCTGTAATTTGGTGAAATGTTATAATTCAGGGTCATAATTTGATTCAAGAGTTGAGTGTTTCTTCTTTGTTTGTACAGTCTGTTCGTTATCCCTCGTTTGTCAGTCTCATTCATTCCTGAGGCTCAAAGGCAAACACTTGCCTATAATTTGCAGATAATTTGCGCGAATTGTGAGCAATCAATATTTGCACTCGATCTAATGCAATTAATCTTGACCGTAAACATTGATTTCAATAGATGTATTGTTATGCGCCAACTGTCGGCTTGG